>JAANDG010000435.1:0-127178 GCA_036852015.1 Pelodera strongyloides | reverse complement strand
TTGAAAAATTGCAAAACTGAGCTACGCAATAAAAAACGCAGTAAGTTGAATGGTAAAATTGCAATGAGCTTAGCGAATGATAAGCTTAATGTTCAAATTGAAAAATCAACCGCAACAATCGTAAGGTTAATAATCTGCAAAGCCAATGCTATAACTTCGTTGCGGCCATATTATATATATATATCCCACTAGAAACAGACGAATTTTGACTTATGTATAAACAATTGTTCAACTTACCAGAAATATTCGAGCGGCAGTTTTGAAAGGACGAGTCTCTCCACGAATTCTATAGTTGGCAAACATATCCGTTAGTTTGGGCCCGGGGATATTGTGCAAATGTCTCAAATAATGTGGTGCGGGTTCTTCTCTAGCAGGGATGTGTCCGAGCGCATCAAAAACGCGCCCCCATTGATCCTCACTCTTTTTCAAGTCTCCTTCCGAACGGACCATTCTGAATTATATATATATATATATATATATATATATATATACCAGCCGGCTACGCCGCCTGAAGCGCCTTTCTATACTGATATACGTCTGTAACGTGGATGAAAATCTTTACGAATGAAGAAATGCGTCGTTCTTTTACATGAGAATATATTAATTTGAGCTGCGGCACTCTTTTATATCCAAAGCGGAACAATTTATTCGAATTCTACTTCCGTAACGTGAGTGCTAGCACACGCTACAGTTACTCTTTTATATAATAAGATATATATATACTAGAGCAGCGGAAGACAAAAAAACCGACAACAATAATATGAACAACAACAAAACAAACAATGAGAGTAACAAAGCGTATATGACAAGCGAGAAAAACTATGTACAACAATGGAATGAAGGTACATGTGAATCACTAAGGGTGAATGTTTCTATCTATTTGCTACTTCATAAAGCTCGATTAGATCAAGCTCGTCAATGCGATAAAGAAAGCGCACTAATTGTAAGTGGGAGTCGATTTCTTATTCTAATCATACTCATTTGCATATTGATGCAGTTACTCAACACTTTCCAAACCGGCTTTTATATCGCTTTAGGGAATGCACCGACGCAAATTCTGTACTCACATACGTAACAAATTATCTTCGTCTACACAGCTCTTGATTAGAAACAGCCGCAAACTATATTTCGAATGACACACCCTAACTCAGTCAAAGACAAACACCTTCTCCAACTGCACGCGGCGAGCCGGTAACCCGAACGAACCTTTTGTAAATCTATGCTGGAGAACGGACCGAGTCCCGTTCCGAGTGCGCGGACCGTTTGCAAACGTACCGGGTGCACGGGCCGAGTACTCGGAACGAAATGCGGTTACGTACCGATTTGAAAACGGACCGAGTACGGTTCCGGGTGTAGGTCTCGGTACGCGTTCCGAGTTCATAATCGATTTTTTAACCAAAGGCGAAAAAGAATACCACTAACGCACGATTGGCACGCGTGTGTCGATAGCGCAGTGACTAATGCGTCAAAAGCAACTACAGGGTCCATTCGCCGGCATGCTCCGAACTTTCTTAGTGATGTTGCGAGATAAACCGGAATTAGATCAGCCAGAAAAGGGAACCGCCACCAATCCGGTTAAAGAAACTATAGTGTTTCTTCAACGGCACGTTGCGAACTTTCTTAGTGACGTTGCGGGATAAAAGCAGCCGGGAAGGGGACCGTGGTGAATCCGTCAAATTGAAGCGAGGGTCGGAGCGGCCGAAGGCCGCGACGACCCGAGCAATCAAATAAATAATAAAAGAACAAAAAACGAGTGTATAAGGAGCACAAATAATTAATGCGATAGATTGTGAGAGTGAACTCAAAGGAACACAGAGTGGTAAGAAAATAACAATATTTATTGACAACAAAATTACTCCTGGAGTTCACGGAGACGGCGAATGGTGGATCGGACGGTAGCTCCAGTGGTGGTGGCAAAGACGTAAGCTCCTCTGGCAACAGTTCGGCTGCATGTGCCGCATCTCCAATACCAACGGCCGTACGTCTCATAGATTCCTTTCCACAGAAAGTGCAGGGGTATCTCGCGTGCTGGGTGGTCTCGTACTTCTTGGCCATCTTACGGATGGAGGCACCATAACGCACTCCATACTTTCCGCAGATTCCGACCTTCTTGGTCTTGGTTCTGGACATTATTTACCTGGAAAAAAGATGCGTTAAACGTTGAAAGCGAAAATAAACAATAGTACATGAAACCAAAAGTAAAGGTATCGAAATGTGTCAACATACAGAAGCAGGCGTGGCAAGGGTTAAGTAAATAACAATGTATTCAACAAAAACAAGTTATTTCTTACCCTTGCCCTTAGCAGCAGGGGCCTTGGCGCCTCCAGCGGCTTTAGGGTCTGGGGGAGACTGAACCATGAGAGTATCGTGACAACGTCCGCAATAATGACGGTTGTGCAGAAATAAAAAAGGGGAAAGCAGACTACTCTTACTTTTACCATGAAACGTCACGGCCAGAATCAGAATTCATCAAAGGTTTATACCCCAACTGAAAATAAAGATGAAAGAAATCCTGTCAAACAACCTAGTGTTATATCATATCAAAAACAGTATAACACACCAGGGAAAGTATAAGTAAATCATTCCCACCTGTATTTTCACTTCCACCTTTTGTTTTGCTGCTTTTCTTGGCCTTGGCGTTCGCGGCTTCTCGACCCTCGGAGGGGGTGACGCCGATTTCACGCATCCACAAAATTTACATGGCTCGCCCTTCTCTTTCGTTTTCTTCCGATTTTTAGAACGGAGAGAGACTCTGCCAGTTGGGTGAATATTAGAATGGACGGCACGAGCACGAGGCCGAGTCATCTGAAAGCAGACTAATTATTACAAGTAGCCGAATGAGCAACGAGAAAACAAGTCTGTAGACATAAAGACGACACGGAACGATTCAAACAAAGGGATAAGAACACAAAGATGGTGAGCCACGACATACGAAATGAACAAGACAGACAGAGGTAAAGATAGTGAGCCACAACAGAGGAAATGAACAAAACAGATAGAGGATGTATTTCAAATGGCGTGCTGCTCATGGCGTGAGTTGCTCGACTGGTAAGCAATCGATACTCTCGAATCAACCGCCCCTTTCTCTCTTTTCCTTTTCTGTGTTCTAACAATGGGTACTACTGTAGACAGGCGCAACACATCACCGGCAAGAACTACCTTTTCTTTTACTACATGCTCGCAACACAATTAATTAATTGTTCGATGGTTTGATGTCACGGTTGTGCTGTATAATACAACAGTAAGGTAAAATAAACAGGTAAACGCGATGTATATTTGGTTGAGAATCAATTGCAAAGAAGAGGAAAGAAGTAGAACTTGAACTAATCATCATACTTTTTTTTTTTTTTGGTAAACCCGCTTTGCTATCGAATTACGGTAAAGTAGATTCGAGGAATGGTCGGGCAAAACCGAAAACACTGTTCTTTCTTCCACCAATGATCAATATTTATGATAATATAGGATCACCCATACTCTCTCTCTATATATAAATTAACAAAAAAAGCTAACACAAGCATCAACTGGTTGACTAAAAAATGTTTATATTAGTCCCAGTCCTACGCAAGACGAGGCCACGTTGTCTTCCACACGTACCGAAATAATACTTACGGTCCGATATAAATACAAAATATTCCAGAAAGCAGGCTTACGGACACACTTCAAATAAACAGTTTTTTTTCGCGTAAGGATTTAGCTCGAGACTCGAGATCTATGTCCAAAAGTTGTGTCAAGTGTCAACTACTCTATAGGACTAATAAGTCCACATTAGTAAACTCTGCTGAAAAGCTGAAGAAAAAAGATGACAAACCTTGGAGTTGGTGAATTGACTTGCAGTACCAATGAAGTCGGAAAGTTCCTCCTCTGAAGTAATTTGCAAGTAATTATGACAAAAATACCACTTTATATTCATTCACAAATTGTTTAGTGTAGCCTTAACTGTTTACAAGCAAATTTAGCAAATTCGTAATAATCTTAAAGAGGTGTGCATGAACAACTGGTGACTTACGGTGAACGTAATAACATAATCGAAAAATCATATAACCAACCAAACTTCCATATATACCGCTTGCGACAACTTGCCTCTTCAAAGGAACTTCTTGACGAAGGCGCATGCACACCTAAAGAGCACGTACAATTCACTAGACAAATTAAAGTAAATATTCAATTTGCCACGTCGAGCAATTTGTCATCTGGAACTCGTCGCCTACTGCTCAGGACCTCTGCGGAACATGTCATAAGCAAACATTGAATCTGTCTTTTCACCCTTGAATAAAGGTGCACGCTCTTGAAGCGTAAAACAATTTGTTTTTAAATATTCCTATAATCGTAAAAACAAAACACAAATGAATTCAACAAACCACGTACGACATTATATTTACACTATAATTACAAGACTGCACACTCACACAAATAAACAAGCTAAACAACATTTAACTTGGTTAGGGTAGGGTTAGATAACTTCTGTAGAATATATGATGGAAACTGGAAAGAACAAATAATAACATACGCGAGATTTGTAAAATGAAGATATTTTGCTCGTATCAAAAGCATAATTTCGATGAAATACTTACCAAACAGTTGATGAAGAATACAACAGGGCAGTGTAAGTTCGCATTCCTTAAGTATTACCGAGAACTCATCAATGTGCTGTTCATCAGAATAATACCATATATTCGTCCCGGGAACATGATTGTTAACCACCATCTTCACACGATCTAAACAACACGTGAAACGATAAAAGAACAAAGAAAGTTTCGCATTAGTGGTACAAGGCACACGCCACCTAACAACCTCGCAGAAAAGAAGACTGTCAATAACAAATCTAATCAATTAGCCTACCCCAATGTACGGCACCATTTGGACGTTTGAGCTCCTGATACAATCTTCTTGCTTCGCTGTAAACAAAACAAAAAATTATCCTCACGCCTCACACAGATTAGAGAAACAGATCAAGGCCACCAATCACCACATCCAAAAATGTGGAAAAGACTAAGACACTCTTCAATTTTTTAGTAAGTTTTCAACCGGATCAATGAAACATCGGCCTTTCCTAACATCCAGACAGAGGCCACATTCACCACTCCGATTCCCTCGGGGAAATAGTCCCTGGGGATAGAAACTAGCGTTCTAATGTGAGATACGCAGGGGAAAAGACGGTGAATTAAGTGGTGAATATTGCCGCTGGATCCGAGTACTACTATTTTCATATTACCCCTAGTATCCAGGGGACCCCTCACCTGGATACCGAAAGCCGAACGCTACGAGCCCCGTTCATTCTTTGCAACTGTTCTACGACTACTGATCAAACAATTTCCGAACTAACAAGCATGTTACGGCCAGTTACGGATGCGGGTTAAAAATTTAAAAATGCACAACATTATAATCAAGGCATCAAGAAATACAAACGAATGAAGAACACAGAACTTACACACGCGGACTCCGTCCTAGCGTTACCGCAGAAAGCAGGTATGACACAAAACCGGCCATAATAGCATCTGCAGCGCCAACAGTGTCCCTAAATTGTGTATTAGAAAAGAACGTAGGCTCAGAAGCTGGTTGTAGATCACTATGTCAAACTAACGTTTAAGTGAAAGGGGTGTTTTATCAGGTTAGGAGTCTTAGGAGAAAGAGTAAGAGATACATGTATATGCAGTAGCCGATCTCGAATGTTCTAGCAAAATGAAGACATGAAGAAACGCGCGGGGCACGGTGACTGAATATCAATACAAAATGATAAAAGCACACACGGGAAACTAAGCATAAAGAAAACCTCAGGCACAGGTAAACGGTGAAAGCGAAGTCGGACACGTCCTCTACGTTACGAGGGACCACATTGATAAGCGAACTGGCTTCAGGAACCAGGAAAGCTGGAAGGAGATATTCATGGAAACACATAGCTTCGTAATATCAATACACACCAGACACCAAAGTCACCAAATGTATAATTTATGAAAGGAATTCCTACAAAGAATAATAAATAAATATGTACCTGAGTTATCCAACAGCTCATAAGCGCCAATAGTCTGTGCTGGTTCACATTCGTTTTTGGTTACACATCTCAATATAATGTCGCACACGGGTGTTCTCCGACAGCAAATCGTAGCAGTTCTAAAGAATATATGATGTTTAAAGTTTAGTCATTTCAATATTGGATACAGAACATTGAAGGAAGAAGGAAGATGCTATAATAACCTGTAAAAGGGAACGTCGGCTTGGACTGAACCAAAAGATGCATCGGACATAGTTTGGTACGTATATGCCGCAATTCCCAACATCTAAAGTACCAAATTTATCGTTCACACGTTCACACATCACAGAGTGGATAGACTGCTCCTAAACGACAAGCACTCGCAATCGAAGCGAAAAACTAATAAGTTTACTCACGTCTAGGGAACTTTCCTCTGCAACAGCATTTCGTAAAACGAAATACTGAACTGTTTCCAAGAACTGAAGTTCCTCATCATGTTCACCCGAGACCTCACATTCCTTGCTACTGGGGTTATCATCCAAAGCCATCGAGACTAAACATTGAAGAATAATTAGTTAAGAAAGTGGAGGTCGCCAGAATAGCGGATTAATTCGGGCGGTGAATACTCCGCTTTCACGTATAAAGCATTGATGCGACTAATGCAAAATATTAAAATTAATGTATTGTGCTAATGTAAAAAAAATTCAACGAAACACAATGATATAAACCACCAACACTTCGATGAGACAAGCAAGCAAAAAAATATTCACAAAGCCACCCATTATCGATTTTTTATGAATAAAAATTTTAAATGAGGAGAAAATACTGTAAGCACGCACTGTATTAGAAAACAAGATGCAGCGGAACATCCACTATAGCAATTAAATATCCTCAAAACCCTATTTTTAGCGGAAATTCTATGTGTCATCTTGCTTATCTTCTGTGTAAATTTTCAATATATTTTTTTCTTCAAAAAAAAAAAAACTGGAGAAACTCATTGCATTCACGCAGGGCAAGCAACATCGAAGGATTGGAATATGGCAGACTTTAATTACAGAACAGAGACCTTATTCACCACTCCGATTCTCTCGGGGAAATATTCCCTGGGGATAGTAAATAGCATTCTTATGTGAGACACGCAGAGAAAAATACGGGGAGTTCCCCCATGGGGAGGACTGAGTGGTGAATATGGCCTGAGTGGTGAATATGGCCTCGGGTCGGATTCACCATAATGGGTTAAATTGATCCGTATCCTACCTATAGATGTATACTGTAAGGGATTCAATCATAGGAAACGGAGGTAGCCATTTTGGCGACAGTGTTTTTCGTGGACCAGTCCATTTGATGGCCACTTGGTAACCTTCTCGTGACCAAGTATCCTCGAAAAGCGTCGTCAATAGGTTACCGCATGGTCAGTGACCGGCCACCAAAGGTTTTTTTTGGCAAAAACCATTTGGTGACCGGCTAGTGACGGTTTTTGTGTGGTGGGCAATTATTTCATTTTCTTGTGATGGTGCCAAAGACCAAAGATTCCTTGCTTAGCAAAGAAATTAGTTCCGACAATCCACGCGTAATACGCTCGGTGTTTTTCAGATTTCGTTGCTCTTTGACTGGCAACCATATGGTCTTCTACCGTCATAAGCTTACTGAAGACTTTGTAAAACGTGATACATTTACGGTATGCCCCAAAATGTTGCTGGTGCGCGGCGAAGAAAAAACAGGAAATTCTTCCTCGCGACGCGAGGAGAGATACGTTACCTTAGATACCTTGGCGATCCATCTTCATCAGTTTGAGCAAGTTGTGCTGCTCTGAGCCGTCCACTTTCTTCTATTTTCGGCGATTCGGCCAGAGTGACGGTACATTGTGCGCTCACGACTCAACCTTCACTTCAGCTTTGAATTCTTGGTTGACGAATCACAGAATTGTTTTTTTTTCTTTTTGGTTTCTGATTTTCATGCGTCGCGCAACTCGTTTGTGGTTTGTGTTTCACGGTTTCCAGAAATATACAGCTCCAGTAAAACTTTATGTTCTGCTCCCATGCTTGTAAGTTTGTGGTCAGGAGAGAAAGGAATAAAACCTAACCTCTCCCCATCTTGATCTTGTTTTTGAAATAAACAGTGCAAATGGCTTCAGATGTTACATATAAGTATACCCTTTTCGTGAGTACTTATTGAATTGGAAAGTCGCCTCAGGCGGCGACAGCCGTCTGGTTATTATCATATGACAAGAACCTAATTCGAAGAGCAGGAAATATGCCACGCACCTTTTATCTGGACCTGCATCCATTTTCGCATTTGCGCCAGGGTTTCTCCGCTCTCTACACCTCTTCCATCAGTGTTGGCCTACTTTTAGGTTCACTTACTTTATATATATTTTAATATTCTGTACAATATTCTACGCCCGCATGTTGGTAGTTTGCAAGAAGTGGGCGTGGTTTGCTTTGTAGGCGGGCCCCGCTATGTATGCGCCCTCAAACTACATCAGCATCGCGTCTGTTGTGCGCGACATAATGGCTCTAGCACCCTTTTTCCAATTTTATTTTTTAAAAGCCATACACTTTCAAAGGAGGAGACTATCATGCATAATTGTGATACTGTCTTATTGTTAGGTGTTAGGTTAGGTTGTTTAGTTTAGATAATTTATAGGCTTAAAAATATTGAAGTAATACAAAGCTATGACACGGCGTTGCATTCACATCTCGTAATCCATAAACATAACATATTACTAAATGGTCAAACACGAAAATGTATTATTCGTATTTTATCTTTATTCACATTATCAGTAAATCAACTACCATGACCCTTACCCCACATGTCGATGTAACATTTGACGTTTTCAGTATTCGCTATACTTTTCATACCGGAGAAGAAGAAGAAGTGTTTCTCATCAGATGGTCTATTCAATATTTAATAGTTTCATAACTATTTTTGGATTCTGCATTTGGAGTCTTCTTGATCCAGGTATTTCTTTTCCACGATTATTTTTTTAGTACATTAACTATAAGCTTCCAACTAACTGTAGGGCTACCAACTAGGTCTAACTGTGGCTGAGCCTTGTGCTTTTCTGGATTAGTTCATAAGCAAATCTCACACTATTTCGTTCTGATGTTAAAGCTAAATGCTAGCCCCTTTGGAAAATTTGCATATGATAAGCAAATCCTATGTATCCTATGCTAATTTTGTACGAGTGTCCCTTTTGTTGAATGTTTTTGATAATGACGCATTAGATTGTCGAATATAATAAAATATACAAATGTTCTTCATTTCTTTATCATAAACTCTAGTAGATAAGAATTCAACATACATTTCCGACTCGATTACCAAACAATTATTGTTAGGTTCTAAGCCTCATCACTAAAAGGATTCCCCCCTTGTAATTTCACGGCATGTTTGTGCTTTAAATTTAAATTGCTCCCTGGAGGATTGACACTAGTTTATTCGGACATACATAGTGGTCTTTTTCTCTAACAAACTATTTAAAAAAGAAGGGGAAAGCTTCTTGTAACTGGGAATGTTTCAAAGCTATATGGCACGTAGTTTAGAAACATTTTCAACTATTCCAATGCTTTATATTATATGCAAATTGTTCCATTTTGTGCTGAAAATGCTTAGACGGACTCACGTAAATTTGCACGTAACACATGGTACTGCTATCGCCCAGAAGTACCAAAAGCTTGAAAGCTTGCTTTGAGTTTACAAAGCTAGTTAGTTATTCTATCACGCTTCCTCGAGCATTGACTTATTGCTGTAATTTGGTAGAACAAGCCAAAAATCGGAAAAAGCGCGCCCATTCTCCAGCCCATTAGGGCGGGTTCACGATAATTACTACTTGTCACGAGAGCGTTGTCGATGTAGTGCCAGATAGATTTTTCCTTTGGGATTTTATTGAATAAGCGTATTGCCTTTAGTTTAAGGTAACCCTAAAACCCTAACTAACAAGTTCCTAAGTCAACAGTGCAGGTGTTAGAGTATAAGACATAAATAGTACCTCTTTTCGAATTCAAAATAGTCCGTCAAAAAACTAATTTCGCGCCTTCAACTAACCATCAACAAAATTTATTCTTGCGGTCCCCCATTTCTATGTCGTATTCAAATTTCCCTCCCAATTTTTCCTAGCCTCTTCAAGTTAATTAGCCAAACCTTGTTATATAATTCGATTATATAAATTATATAATAATCACTGTCACCAGTCGCTCGTTGGGCGTGCAATTGTGTAGCGGGCGAGTAATTTGCGACGTGCAGTCTGGGTCTAAACCAATTAAAGGGATGGTCCACCTGCTCACCAGGGCGGGCTTCGTTATTCCGCGGGAAACTAAATAAAATAAGTAGTAAAACGTTATGATAATAGCCTATAAAGCGTTTTTTTTTTTCAAAAAAAAAAGCGCTATGGTGCGGGGTGTCAAACGCATTGGAACAAGGGAATTCGCATGTTTTATATGCAAATGCATCTGATTCTATGTATTACTCTAACCAATATTTGTGTTTCGAGGTAGGATCAATGACTTCCGTTTGATGTTTTCCCGTGTGTTAGTGATACACAGACGTGATAGAAAAGAGGAATTCATGTTTGTTTTAGGGGTCTCTGATCACACACGAAATTTCGTCTGATAAGCTAGATGTTTTGTTATATGGGTACATTTTACATTTTTAAACCGGGACTAAATGCGATTTGATTAAAGTGAATTAAAGTATGAGGTATGTGGTATATCCACAGAGAAACTATGAAACTAACACTCGACACCACTATATACTGTATCTGTCTTGTGATTTTTTTCTATCTATGTATCTATATCTAAATGTATATTTTTTATATCCAAGCTAGTACATCTACCAGAAGTGTATCTTTCTATTCTTCTGTAAAGTATAGTTTCCTATTTTAGGGCAATAGGTCCAGCTTATAAGTTCCGAAGCAATATCATTCTTTTGAATCTAATAAACGACCAACGTATGTATTTGCGATCTACATTCTGGAAGACGTTTTATATCTTACATTGAGATCTTCTTCTACATGTTCCATATGAACGAATTCACCATCCACTCATGTGGACTCCCCCTCCTTCAGTAGGGAAATGCCTCCCTGGGGAGTCAGCACTAACACTTGCGCATCCTTCTGACCAAATCGCATAATATCTATGCAAATTTTATAGCGGTAAGAAAAAGGGAAGTAGGTTAGGAGAAGCGGGGTTGTGAGTGATGTGTGCGCCAGAGAGCTAACTAGAAATAGAACTTCTTATTATTAGTTGCCTTGCGCAAAAATGTTTTTATCTATAGGAAACACCATCTGTGTAAATTACTCGAAACTGTTTTATGGGGATGTAGTCATGTAGTGATGATTTTTTTCAATCTCATAGGAAACGGAGAAATCCATTTGGTGAAATGGTTGAAACCATTTGGTGACCACTTAACGCTTCCTTGTCGTGACCAAGTTTTTCCGAAAACCGTCGTCAACTCTTTCTCAATTCTCTCTCTCCTCCTCTCTCTCTCTCTCTCTCTCTCTCTCTCTCTCTCTCTCTCTCTCTCTCTCTCTCTCCCTCCGCCTTTGTCCACCCGGATGTCCACCCATGTTCGGAACCTTTTATGGAAATTGGCT
The DNA here is from genome assembly GCA_036852015.1 of Pelodera strongyloides. Classification (NCBI taxonomy): domain Eukaryota; kingdom Metazoa; phylum Nematoda; class Chromadorea; order Rhabditida; family Rhabditidae; genus Pelodera; species Pelodera strongyloides. Next base: position 115,620 of record JAANDG010000435.1, on the reverse strand, counting down.
TCGTTTAACCATAAGACGAGAGCGATAAAGCAGTAAATCATAAGAAGCATGAACATTCTTAATAACTTGGCAATCATTGTGATGGGAGCACTAAATTTATTATTGTAATGGAAATAATGTAAGCTGCCAATTTGATGTAGTGCTAAAAGCTCCACATTAGTACATTTATACTCTCCTCGTACCTGAATGGTAGTAGCCAAAAACATTAAAGCGAAATGCTAGCCTCTTTGGAAAAGTTGCATATGATAAGCAAATCCCATGTATCCTCTGCTAATTTTGTACGATTGCTGTGGACGATCGTACAAAATTAGCATAGGATACATAGGATTTGCTTATCATATGCAAATTTTCCAAAGGGGCTAGCATTTCGCTTTAAGATTATACTAGCGCTTCTCGCTTCGGACTCCTCTACACGTGCACCCCGAACTGGCCCGAACCATTTGTGTGCGCACTGTTTTCCGTAGTTCTACGACACTTGTAGTTCATTGTAATTAAAGTACCGTTGGAAAGAAACAATCCACATAACGAGCCAACTTCTAAATTCCAGTCGGACATCGAGTACGCCAACATTCTGATGCGGCCTCTGCAAATGAGCATAAATTAGAATAAAAAATCGAGAAAAATTTGAGCAAATTAGCATAAATACGTAAGAATTCAGTTGCCCACGGTGCGTTTCGCCGATATTTCGCTTTAAAAACTCTCTAGGTTTCATTATGTTTTGTCCATTATGAAACTAAAAAGTAAAGCGTCTTTTGGTGTGTGCGCCTTATGAATTATTATCTCCTTTTTGGCGGCAAAAACTCCTAGTTTAACTGCTATATTCGGCCTATGCCGTGGGTATTTAACGACTTGAGAGGGACACTTGTGAACCAGTTCTCTTACGAGATTTTACAGGGTTTGATTTTCCAAAGCTAACTAATAAACCTTTGCCCTTTACCATTTACTCGGGGTATAGCAGTGGTGTTTGTGAAAAACTATGATAGCTGATCATATCATGCCGAAAGACGATGATCATAGCCATCATAAGTTACTTACAATTGGAGTTTGTAATCGGGAAAAATCACTACACCTGTTGAGAGAATAACTATTCTACTGTACCTTTATGACTATGAACAGGCATAGTGAGTCGTAGTAAGGGACTTGGAATGAGAAAGTTGACAGCATATTTGGTAAATTGCTGTTATTTTCATTTTTCCTACTTTTAGTCGTTTCTGCATCTCCAGAAGTACTGGCATGTTTGCGACAAGAAAGAATACACGCAGAGGAACCACATCTCAGGTACGGATGGGCTTGCTATGGTTAACAAATGTATACTGAAGGAAAATTTCTGTGGTTATCGAGTCAGGCGAAGGCTTGCTCGATGTGCATCTGTCTATTGAAACACTTTCTTTTTGTACGTACTTTCATTGTCGTAATGATATGCATTCGCCAGTGCGATCTACCATTATCCTGTGGGTAACTGATTGTAACTACTGTAACTACGACTCAAGTCTAATTTCAATTGCTCTATTTGAGGTTTATTCTGCGTTTTGCAATACGATGTAAAATTAATTATGTATTATGTCAATTATTGTAGAGAAGTTCGAGTGGAACGCGATAAGCCCGCATATCTACACTGTCGATTGCCAGAGAACACGAATTATATGGTATTTTTTTTGTTATTTTTTTGCAATCAATATTTAAAATGCTGACAAATTAGCAACTAATAATAGGCAAGTTATATCCTAAGAAATTTTGCTCTCAGTTTTTTTTGTATCGACAACGAGTTCATAAAACTGTTTCATAATTATGTATGTACCATATTCATATCGACTATCTGGGCAGGCAGCTTTTCTTCCAACTAGTATAACCTTGTTAGTATGCAAATTTGCCCACCCACCCCGTGTTGCTTCTTCTTTGTCCTTCTCATTATATTCCTATTCAATCCACCTGGTTTGCCACCCGCGCGGTATCAGTTTACCATATAATAATTGCCAGTGTTGACGTCTATATTGAATCTGGGTGGGTGGTATAGCTAATATCTATAGGAATATGTTTATACGTGGCACAGGGACTGACGAGGGTCATAGGGTTCATATCTACACTAAAATGTAAAAATAATTAGCAGTATTGTATAGCATCCTAGTTAGCACAATCATCATAAATGCTAAATACGATGTGCGTTCCTGCTACGAGCACTAAATAAATATTGAACTCTTTAGCTTCAGGTCCGTTTTTTTCTTACGTTCCTTGAGCGTATCATTGGTAGACACTTGAGCCAACATTGCGACCTAATTTTAATTTCTGTTAAAAATTGTCCTCTCTCTCTTCTCTCTCTCTCTCTCTCCCTCTCTCTCTCTCTCTCTCTCTCTCTCTCTCTCTCTATCTCTATCTCTCTCTCTCTCTCTCTCTCTTTCTCTCTCTCTCTCTCTCCAAAAGTCATCCTTGCTATCCCCCACTTATCCAATGTTTGTTTTAATTTCTTGCAGCTGGCACCATAACCCTCCTTCTGTGTTTGTTTATATTTTGTATATTCCTTCTGCGGATTCCATTCGGGGATTAGCTGAGGATGTCGTTGTTTGGTAACCAGATATATCTGCTAGATTTTGACCCGTCCGCTATCCACCGCAGGATGTCAGTCGGGGAGTATAAAATTAGAATAAGGGGGCTGGACAATCAGAGGACATTACAGCGATATAGCACCTGGTTTTTGAACCAGGTTCATTCCCTTGCACTGTATGCAAATTGTGGTTTATTCGGTAGACAGGAACAAATATGATACCGTATCCAAGTAGCCACGGTCAGGAATGGTTGTCAGTGGTCGGGTTCTAATGTAGTAATCAAAATCAATACAATAACAGTAAGCTAAGAATAATAAGTAACTAATTCGCGGGTTAGACTTTCACATAAAGCAGAAAATTTGCTTTCGATTTCATAATATGAGCCGATGACCAATGCCGCATTATCACTGCCTACGCCAACATTTATATATGAGGTGAAACGTAAATAAGAGTTCGAGCATTCATTATCTATCGTAATCTTGCCGTGAAGACACACTTAAATCTGCGAAACATATCCTGGAAAAACTGGTTTCCCAATTCCTATGTATTCTATGGTTTTCTCTCTGACTACGGTAGCTTACAACTTATTGACTACGGTACCTTCTGTTTAGGTTGCTTGGTCACGGAGTCGCGATAGTGCATTACTGACAGCCGGACTAGACACGTTCACGAGCGATACACGATTTCAAGCGAGTAAACGATCCAATACCGACTATGTACTGATAATCAGGTAGGTGTTTTAATATTATATCTTAATTTTATGGCCCTTTATGATTTCTTTGATTAACCCAAATTGGCAAGCAACTGAAATTCAATAAAACATGAGGCTCATGAAAAAAACAACGAGCTTGAATGCGCTCAGACAGTATATTGCTTTGCTCGGAGGCCTGACTCTAAGGTATACCCTAAGGCCCTAAAGATATTCGAAACAAGTCAGTGCAACTTATCGCCATGTAAATTGAGTAGTCGAGCAGGGCCGCATGGGCCCGTATAAGGTCCTATTAGGGGTCCGATGTGCTGTAAAAAGGCATTACGAACTCAAGTGCCCATGAAAGGAAGTTAAAGGGAGGAAGGGCAAAGGGATACACACAGCTCAGGTTGCCTAAGGAAAAGGGATGGAAAGATATAAAGGGAGGGGAGTTTGCAGACATCCAAATAGTGAATAAAGCCAAAAATTTGTTAGCATCCGCAAAATCCTCCTATACCTATATAAAGACTGAATGTAGTGATGTTTTGTAAATGTAAATTGATGACTAGGGTCATGTCATTTATTCAATTAAAAATTTGGAACTTTGATCCGGCACACGGTGTGTGTGAAATTTGACGTTTCAAAAACCATGTGTCATACCACTTTAAATATCTCATATAGATTCTACCCTGATTTGCAAAATCTCACCTACACATAGTCTAATAGTACATTCTGAATTAGCATAAGTGATGCGCGTTTCAGTGTTACGTGTAGTGTTGTATGGGGGTGCCGCGCTTCTGATGAATAATTCACAACTTTTTGCACTGAAGGGACACTTCAGAGAAGTCATTAGTCGTGGACAAAGTGGGAAACACAAAAACAAACTATTTCTGAGAAACAATATTGTTGTCTTAAACGAACAAAGGAAGCTTAACCTTATTGTGGATAATATTTTGCCGTGCTTTGTTCGTTTATAAGTGAAAGTTACGGTTAGCAAGTGGGGTTTATCGTGCAAAGAATTGGCAAACTTTACGATAGTATGTAATAGTCGGCATATCGTAAGTTACCGAAGTTCCGTAGAGCGTCATTCCAGCGTCTTATCTACTTTTTGATCGTAACGTCAATCGTTAGACAGTTAGAGGGTCAGGTTCAAGAATGTAAAGAAAAACTATTTCGATTGCATATATTGTGCCAGAGAGCTTTGCGAATTCACGACAATAAAAAAACATTTCGTAACATTCGCATAAATATAAATATAAATACTTTATTTCACATAATTGCAAAGTAAAGTGCTCAGAAGAGCCGAAAGACACCCACAAGCCACAAGCGAGCCCCACAAGCCACAAGCCTTGCTGTTGGTGGGCTAGTTTCTGTTCAAGTTGATTTTTCATGAGCCTGAAGGGCTGAAAAAATCCATTACAGAAGGGCTGAGACTCGCGATACTGGATGCTACTTGTGTGAAGTGAATACTGAACCACTCAGTACCATAATACCCGTTTATCTGAATGTTACAGAACCAGGTGAGATATTTTTTTCGAATTCCCGCCGATGTTCAGATTTTCCTTCATCCAAACTTGGTAGCAATTTTACTTTTCACTTGTGAATTCAGCTTATTGGTGGCTCCTTCTGTTTAGTAAATGCTGAACCATTGCTTGTTATCCATTTTGGGTTCAATCTATAAATCGATGCCTGTTATTATTAGATTCGTTAGTCATTAGTTTCTGTTTCTCGTTATATTATGCCACCAGATACGTAAAATGTTATGCCAAGTACATACACTGCGCGTCATAAGTTTGCGGGCACCCAAAAAAACGTGTTTCTCCTTGGTTTGAAGGCCTTTTTCGCAAATTAGGGCTAAATTTGGGGGTGCCCGGATACTTTTGACGCGCACTGTAGTATGCCAGCTCGAGGCTCTTTTACTGATTTACGTTGAATCAACTACCATAGAAACTTCATAAATATGAAATATTTACAGCATTTTTGAATGTTTTAAAACTTTTTCTTTTCAGATGTGGCCGACGTCGCTCCAGTCAATAGTGAGTTTTGCTTTTATTTATTGATGGATTTTATTGAAATAAATGGATTTTATCTAAGAATAAAATATACACCGAATTCATTCACCAATCATATTCTAGTGTTGTACAAGCTGGGCTAGTTAGAATGTTCGTTAGCTTCTATGAGAAGAAACAATATCTGGAAAATGAATTCTTATAACAATTATTGTATTTTTATACTTTTTTCAGAAAAACCGGGAAAACTTTTAGCAAATATGCATGGCGGGGAAGTTGTACTCAACTGTACATTCAGCCTTGATGAAACTAGCAATGAAGAACAAGAAGTAGGTTTATTTCTAATAAAAAGATTAATATATGATTACCAGTCGGCCCACGCCGCCAGAGGCGACTCACATGGAAATATGATTGGTTTAGCATGGACATACTTATATACAAAGCTTCAAACCTATCATAAGAAATTCACATAATAGGAAACAATTGCATATGTATACTTCGATATTGAGCTGCGAAACTCTTTTTATACCCGAGCACAAAATTTGCATTTCCGTAACGCACGTCGGTATGCAAATTACGCTACAGTTACTCTTTTATATAATAAGATTGTTTTCCTTTGCATATGTGAGCAAATGTGTGTAATCTATCAACCCCTTTACCACAACGCAAAAATCTACGTGTTTCGCGTATGATATATTTTGAGGGAACCGAAATAAAATTAGTTGAATTCATTCAGTATTTAGAAACAATTTCAGGTGATGTGGCGTAAAAATGACCGGGAGATAAATCTAAACGATAAGCAAAGTGAGTTGATCCATTTATTTATTCTGTATTACTGAACGTTTGAAAATTAGAGTTCAGTTTTCTGGTGAGTCCCTGAAAGCTAGGGCTACCTAAGCAAGTAATGATGGTTCGTAGTTCGTACTACGTTACTAGGTATACTCCCAACTGATTACCCATAAGGCATTTTTTTATTGTGTTGCTAAGCAGCAGTTCTCCCTCTATTTTCCACCATCTACTTACAGTCATTGGCATATAACATAGTTGAACTTTCCAACCAATTTCTAATATTACCGGCACATAGTTCATTCGCGTTGCCTGCCAGCTGTAACATGCGCGCGTTCAAGAAGCGTCACAAATTTGCATAATTTGATTTCGACCTCCAATCAAGGCAAGTGGCCAGTGAGAGGTAGAGAGGGAGGGATTATCATGAGAGGGATTGGTAAAAGAGGAGAGGATTAGACAGTGAGAGAGGGAGAGAGAGAAAGGGATCTACCAACCACTTGAGATAAACGAGTCAGAGAGAAGGAGAGAAAGGATTGTGTGAAGTGATAGGGACGGTACTAATTGGTGGAATATTACAAAAAGGATCTTCATAGTTAAATCGGTAGAACACCCGGTTTCTGAAAGATTTTGCATGCCTTTGTCCCAAATTCCGATTAGAATAAAAAATCGAGTTCTATTCGAGCTCACTCAGCATAAACACATCGGAATACAGTTGTAACCGTCGTTATGTCGCTTTAAAACAAAATATAATTACTTTAGGATAGTAAATGAAAGATTATTTTGTTCATGTTCCAAAGTGTCGGATGTGAAATAAGATTGTTGCATCAACCTAGAACAAAAAAAATATTTGCCAATGCTCCATACAAAATAGATGATATATTTCGGAAGTGTAAATTTATGATTAATCAATCTAAATCATCCTTTATTTCAGAATACATATGGAAAGTGAAGCGTGATGCGGGAGTCCTTGTACACGAGGTTTGTCGCAAACAATTAATAAATACGCGGTATCAGTGAGCTCCAAAGCCAAAGGTCCGCCAGAGCGGGGCGGCGCCCCTCTAAGGTGCGCGGGAGTTCAACCAAAAGGCTTACGATTCGAGTTGGCGTACCTGCGGCGCATGCTCTGTTTCGACGCGAGACAGCCTCCATAAGTGCGCCATTGCTGTGCGAATCGCAGCCGAAATAGTTACCGGTGTTATTACAATTATCCCATGTGATTCCCGGGATTCAAATTCCAAAAAAAATCAATAAGTCAACCGATGAATCTTCAATCAGTAATAAACAATCAATCGATAATCAATCAATATGTCAGATTGTCATTCGTTCCGCAACAGATGCCGATGACGGTGAATATGCCTGTATAAAAGGACGACAAAAAGCGACACAAATCGTGCACGTCAACTTGAGTAAGCGGTGTTTATTCTACTTTTTAACTATTCTACAAACGCTGTTTGATCCTAAAGAACTAGTATGACAAATAGACAAATTTATCTTTCCAGAGTTCCAGTTAGAAAAGCTAACCAAATATTTTACTGATCCGTTTAAAAATGTTTGCATTATCTTGCAGAACTAGCGGAGAAAATTTTCGCACATACGAGTTGTTTAGTGTGGAGTCGTAGAACGTCTACCTATTTAACATTTTATTTTACTTTACATTCATAGACTATTAATATAAATTAACTTTTTTTTCAGAAGCTGAAGCACAAGTTGCCGCCTCCGCACCATTATGTGTATCTTCTTTGTTTATGTGGTACGCACTGTTCATAGCATCAATATTGTAGAACCGCTATATGGAAATGAATTTATTAAAGCTATAGGCTACGTGCTTTCGAAACTTCTGCTGGACACTTCCGGCACAGAATGAAACGCAATTTGCATGCAATGCGTAGGACATATTCAGTATTTCTTCACAAACCACGTGTCAAATTTATTCAACTGATTATACAATATGTAACTAGAAAACGCGAAATATTTTTTTTGTCAGATGTCATTTTTTGTATGTCCATTAGTTTTTTATCCGATTTTCTCAGTTACTTCTACACAGGGTATCATTCATCTTTCTTTCATTACTTTATTTGTCATGCACGAATAATTAAAATGGCTTGGTTCTGGTACATGGTCAATTCAAAATATAGTTATTGAGTACGCTCACTGCACGTTGAACTCACCTGGCTGGGAACTAAATCCCGCTTCTGAAGTGACTCTGGCCATTTAAAATTATATTTGAACATATTGCTACTTTTTAAGCTGCTGAAAGTGGAACCATTTTTATACACTATTTTTGAAATTTTAAAAAGGCCTCATTGTGATGAGCTTATTTTTCATCCATTTTTGCCTTGTCTAGTCCTATATTAATTGCAAAAGTCTAAAGATATTTTCATCGATTGAACGTTATAATTACCGTTTCTAGGGATCTGCCCATTGTCAGTTCACAGTATAATTTGTCTTTATAAAATCAAATCAAAGTGAATATTCTCCGCTGTTATTGAAGTTAATAAGACGTACCCATTTCAATAACTTCCGATAAATAAAAGTTAATTCTCACTTTTTTCATGTATATAAACAAATTCTTGTAATATTTTTGTGCCAACTTGCCTACCCGTTTCTTTGCAACTGAATAAATTCTTAAACAATTTTGTTGTGGATTTATCTTGTGTTGTTTCTTTAAAGGACTAATTTTTACATCCATTCTAATGAATTGATGAAAAACTACTGTACATTACGGTGATAATGCTGCAAAAAACACTGATTTGAATGCAATCAAGTACCAATGGAGCTAACTCGGCTATGATTCTAAACGACCTAATTATGAGAAATAAACGTTCACCTTTCCGGAATACATACTTGAGTGAGTGATTTGATGTTGGTACCGTAACGTATTTGAGCAATATCATCTGGTCTACTCTGCTCAGGACCTATGCGGCCAAGTCATAAGTCATAAGCTCTGAACACTGCATTGAACAGTCCTTGAATAGAGGCATAGGAGAGTTCTTGATGCATTATTTATTATAATTTATACAATTAAGTTCCCATATAATATGGTGTCCATCCAAACTGATCTCCCCCGTGAAGCTTCTCCGAAAGTAAGTTCTTGCCTTTCTCGAGTTTGGGTTAATCCGTGAGGATTTATATGCTAAAACCAGTTTATTTCTAGCTTTTTATCTTTATCACCAGTGATTTCTCTTTGCCCAAAACACTATTATGTCAATAAGCGACCGAACTTGCTTTTCTTATAATAGTTTAGTTTATCTTACAACAATTTTTGCTAAATTCAATTAATAATTCGTATATTAAATAGTGGGTTGAATACTCTATCCTTTCCCGCCTCTCTTTATATTTTTTACGTTCATTTCAAGTGGTTCATACTGTTTCTGCTGACCTACAGCTACAGTTTTTACTGTAAAGATTTTTAATTCAGTTCCATAATCAAAAAGATCTAGTTTGAGATATTCATGTGAATTACAAAAATAGACCTGCCGTTCGAGGACAATTATGTATAGGTTTTGCATTCGAAGTTCTTTTCAAATGTCAATCAAACCTTGTGAAGCTCCACCAAACTGCGCCGAGCAATTAAATTTCTTATTGCGTTGAGTTGACCTAAACCACAGTTTTCTTGAAACCAAAATCCTGAGCCAGTCTCGTATTTTTTTGCCACTCAGTCTTGCTTATCCATGAGTAGTTACAATTCTTTAAATAAGTTAAAGTTTAATACAGTGTAAAACCAAATGGTAAGATTTTCCGCACAGGTTAATTTTCATAGGTTAATTTTGCTGGTATTTATCAACACTTCATTTAGCTCAATGACAATTTCGATATAAAATATGAAATATTTTAATGGAGCAATATTCTTCTTCTTTTTGTTACATACATTCACCGGTGTTTCCCGCGGAACCGAACAGTTTGACTACTACGACAATGATTTGGCTCGGGGTAAGTTATACAATTATACGCTGAAGAGTATCTTCTTGTCCGAGGTAAAACCTTGATCTACTCTAGTTCCAGTCTAACTTATCCATAATAATAATAAGCATTTATTAACGATTGTGGCAAATTGCATCTCCATGCTTATAGGCTAGCTTTCAAGTTGACAGCTTACAAGCAGCACCATGAAAATTGCTAATGTTAAATCGACTGGGGTTATTTAAAACAATAGAGGTATTGAAAATGGCATAGCACCGGAAGGGCAAGTAGTATTACAGTAATATAGTTTAGTATGATTCTAGTAGGATTACAGTAACAAGATAGTATCATTCTAGTATGCCGTCCGATCGAACGTCAACTCGATGTTTTGTTCATTCTAGACGGATCTGGATCCGTGTCCGGAAGCACATTTGACACACAAATTGACATGCTGAACAGAATCAGTGAGAGAATTGCATATATTTAAATTTAGAAATATTTGTATGCTTCAGAGATAAGTGTCTATCACCTTATCAGTGTATAATATAAGGTAATCGATAACTATCATTATTAACTTATTAATATTAATATTAACATATTTATAGTTAAAATGGTGGAAATCGGCCCAAATCGCACACAAATCGCAGTAATGCAATACGCATCGTTTACCCGGCTAGAATTCGCTTTTGCTGCGAATAAGGTAAAATTACTCGATTTTTATTTATTTATTTAAAAGTCTTCAAAGCGTAATTTGGCGTCAACAACGCGTAGTTTAAAAGAATGACCACATGTAGGGCGCGGGGGGTTGTGTCGCGCTCCTGTGACACATATGCGGCATCCCGCCCGTGTCAAGCAGTGAGCCGTGAGATCGCCAACTGAAATTGGCCGCTTTTTGGCGCACTCTAGAGGGAGGGAAGTATCGGCACCGTTGTTGCGATACTTCTTTTCACTACGCGAAACCATCAGTACAAAATCAAAAGTGAATTCAAAGTTTTCAGGATAAAGAACAGCTATTGAAATCCGTTGCCGGCATTCATCACATGTCTGGCACTACAAAAACGGGAAAAGCTCTGGATAAAGCCCTACATTTATTTGTAAGTTTAAACTAAACAACAAATTAAAGTAGGCTATTGTAAACTAACAACAATGGTAAGAAGTTGTAAAATGTACACTCAACAATTATACTCACCAGCTAAAAACACGTGTCTGACAGCCAAGTGAACTTTTGTGGATATATTTTTTTTTGAAACGTATTGTGCTATATCTTTGATGTTTCAGGCGGACAAGTCGTCAGGTGCAAGAATGCACCCAGATGTCGCTCAGGTATTTACTTTCATGTAATATGTTTTACGTTTCATTTATATTTTATTTCTACTCACTTAATGTTTAGGTATTTATTTTGTAATCGTATGATGTTTTGACCTATGATCTATGGTCGCTCTCTCGCTTGTTCTATTAGTATCAACACTCATATAAAGCTTCTTTATCATTTGAATACAATCAAAGCTGTCACGTGTTCGGAAGCGCGTATCCACTGCTGTTACTTCGTAGTGCTTCCGAGTGCCCTTCTGTGCCTTCTGCTATCCTATCCCTTGAAATACTCGACTCTCCTTGCTCTCTTTCAAGGGATGTGGTAGTCGTTGTCTCCTCCTCTGGTAGGTCCCATCCAAAAGAAAAGAAGGGCCCAATTGCTCGTTGGCCGCGGCCTGCAATCCCTTTTATGTATTTTTTATTTTTTAACACATTTGCTGATATTAAAGCGAAATACTGGCCGGTTTTTGAAACGCCTGCTGAAATATTACATACTTATGCTAATTTGCTCGAATTTAGCTCGATTTTCTATTCTAATTTATGTTCATTTGCATAAGCTGCATAACAATGCGGGTGCACTCGACCTGTTTCAAAAACCGACCGGTATTGCTTTAAAATTTACATTTCCATCCATGGGATGTGACAAAAAGACAAGGTATTTTGGCAGAATGAACTTTTTGCTACAATTATAAAAAAAAACCAAGCAATAACATCGTGTATATTAAAGATGGTATTACACATTTAATTATTTAATTAAAACTTACCCAAGGGATCCTGATTCCTGGTAGTTTGCGGTAGAACTGGTGAAATTAATACAAGGAACACCAATAACAATGCAGCCTGCATATTTTTTCTCTAAAATATTTTGCAGCTTTTCTTAGTAGGCCTCCTTTCTTGCTTTCCGTAAATATGATGAATATGGCCTCCTCCTTTAATAAAGTAAATAAGTAATATACGAAAGTTTGAATTAATATAACGTTGACCACAGAGAAAAAAGCAACAGCGAGTGAGCAACCAACTTTACAAAACATCAAAATTTTCTTCTTTTCTCTTGTTAGCAAAGGAAAACAAGTTTTCACGATCCATATTTTCACTGAAAGCTAGTTTTTCATAAAACAAAATAATATTACAATATACTAACTGGTTAACAATAAAAATAAAATATCGATGAAAAAAATTTTTATATTAATCAAAAGCATGATGTGAGAGAGCAGATGCGAAACTTAGGTTTGTAAAAAATAGTTTGACAAATATAATTCGGTATCCTTGAAAAGGTTTAGAGACTGCAGTGATATGATCAGTCACGTGGGTTTGAAAACGAGAAACCTGTACAACTAACAGGCTTGCGATATCATGAGTGGGGAGCATAGGCATAGTACTACTACGCAACTACTAGTGATAAAAGAAACAAAGAATCGTAGATAACTAGAAATCATTAGAGAGTAGATCGTTGAGTGAAGAGTAGTGAAAAAAGAAAGAAAAAAAGGAAAACTATCAAAAGTGACCGAGAATTATTCAGCTTCTAGCTACGTGTTCTTGTGATTAGGTAGCACTAGTAATTTTCCAATAACCCGATCTGGATTCGTTCTCTTGGTTTTCATTGGAATGAAAGGGAATTAGTTTAAAAAGGGAACAAACTTTTTAATAAAGAAAACAGAACTTCTTCATTTTGCAGGTAGCCGTTGTAGTAAGTGATGGCCATTCGCACGACGACCCGGTCCCAGCTTCTATACGATTGAGGGACGCAGGTAAAATCATATTTTTCCCAATGTTTCCTCAGTAGAGCGGTGGAACTGCGAGGAGTGTGCCAGGAGTGCGCCAACTGCGAGCCACCCCTGTGCTTCCGCCTAGGGGCCGCGGATCATCGTGATTTGTTTTCTTTGCCATTTATCATAATCAACATTTCATAGTTTTTCCAGGAATTCTACTTCTTACACTTGGTATAGGATTTCATGTGAATCGAAATGAACTGATCCAGATGACCGGCGATGAAAATCTGGCATTTCAAGTAAGTATTTGATTTATTTAAATTGTTGATAATTAAACTTTTATATCTTATTTGGGATCCTTGTTCATGATGCGGACCGACGACTAACTTTTTTTATAATTATAATATAATTAATATTGGATTTTGGGAAACCTAGGATGTTCAACGCCCCGAAACATTGGAAAAATTCACACAGGAATTCAAAAATATAGCCAAAGGAGAGCATTGTGATTATGCAAGAGGTATGTGGGGAAATATTCTTTTACCTAATTGTTTGCCTTGTGAACCAGATGTATACACACTTTAAATTTGAAAAAAGTGGCATCGTATCAGGTCAGTCTTACACACCGAAGGTCGCAGGTTCGATCCCGGCCCCAGCCAATCGTTTTGTTTCTTGTAGGGTGTGACTGTTGATGCACTATCCTATTATTCTTTAGGGCCATCCGGTGCTGCGGTAAATTGTGGAAAAGATTATATGTCTATAGGAGTTTCAACCAAGAAACAATTCAAGTATGCTAACCTTTATTTTAGGCCCATATAAATTACAAGGCGTACCTAGGTAAGCAACGCCCGTTTAGCACTATAATGGCACTATATCACTATAACTATATTATAATTGCGCCGCCAATAACGGCAAGCGTTTTTCTCCCAGCGCACCACGTTCGCACCAGGTATCGCCGCTCACGACGCGCGCTCAGTGAACGTATAACTCGACCAACCAATAATCAATATCAAATCAATCAGAGGTCATCTATATGTGGAAGGACACTTTCTACAACCAAATTGTCAAACAAAAACGGAAGGAACTGATTTGGAATTACGTATTGCATTAGACCAATGTGGATTACGGTCGAAATTTGTGGTCAGTTGAATAATAATATAGGTTATATTGATTTGAATTATATTGTCAGTTTAAACCAGTTGGGAGGTGGTACGTGCGGCTGATAGTAGCATGTGTTCTGTGAATGCTCCCTTTTTTACGTCTACTACGCTCTGAATTTGGATGTGCACGGGGCACGAGATCGTGAACTTGAATTACTGAACGAATTTCAATTCTAGAGTGTAATGCACATCATACAAATAAACAGACACATATTTATTATACATATATTGTTATGTATAGATTATACAAAATTAAAAAAAATGTTCAGAAAGATCCACCTGGCGTTTTATTCGAGGCAAAGGTTATATTAAAGTTTCATCCACAATTTTCGACGAAAAAAGACCGAGACTTCGACGTGAAATGTTTCTACGCGGACAAGGCTAACAAGGTAGGTGAAATCGAAATGGGTTTATTTTCCTATTTCTTTTCCGATAATACACCCAGACACACTTGGACACCTATGGGACACAAGTGGACACACCCTGACACATACGTGAAACATTTATCTATTTTGCGTAAATTGTATGCATTCTGTACGTAAATTGCGCATTTCCGATGTTGTCCAGGGATATGCAAGTCAGGGCGTATTGTCCAGATAGCCGTATTTAATTTTCACGAGTAAACACTTTACCGCCTAACTTGTGATAACTGAGCGGCATGAAATGCAAATGGATTATTATTGAAAGGTTTATGAAACATGCCGATATTGAAAAACATTTCCAAGGTAAATCGTAGAACTAAAGATAAAGTAAAGGGTAAACAGGGTCTTATTTCAGGTGAAGAAGCGTTTGGAAACGATGAATCTAGGACACGGTAGACGACAAATTGTTGAGTTCGTTTTATTTTCTTCTTTGGGGTTTCTTTGGCTTAATTTTTTTTTGCTTGAAATAAATTCATTTTTTTTTTCAATAGCCCATAGAAATTACGAGGCGTCTATAGGTGTGCAACGCCAGTTTAGAACTATGGTGACTTTTTTTGGCTTAATTTTTTAGAACATACTACGTATTATTGGAGATGCGATGTATGATGAGTATGTAGTATACCAGTATACTTATGGCATGAATCAATAATAATATTCATTTTACTACCGTACCTTAGCGCATTACTCAGATTACCGTATTATTACCGTAGTTTTCTTTAATTATTCTATATCTACAGTGCCTCCTCTTACTGTGAATACAGTATCTCGAGGCATGGTTCTGAATGTCCATCTTCTCTAGTTCATATAGGAGAAGACGTGGAACACCGATGGAAGTGTAATTCTGGTCAGCTGTTTTTTTTTTTTGAAAACTTTTCTTGTGTTTTGAATATAACCCTGCCCGTCTGGAAACACCCAACATTGTCTAGCTAAAGACAAAAATGGATTTCACGTTCTCACTGGGAAGTTGCACCTAATATTAAAGGTAATATTCAGTTCCAAAACCACCACCAATTATTCAATTATTCTTGGTATTACTCTAAAAAAATTTATTAAAATTGCCGCTAAACACATTTACGTGCTGAAGTGCAAAACGTACGCGGACAGAGCTACAAAAACATGACATATGTTAGAAAGCACAAACTTCGACACTATTACCACAATCAAACATTTAAATTTAAGAACTTTTCGACACCTATCAAGCAATGTTCGTGCACTCTTGCTATGCAGTGAATACTGAAGGACTGGAAACACAGTTGGTTATTGATGAAAATGGGTGAGATGTTTCTTCTTTTGAACGTGTTGCCGAAAAACATGGAAAATCTTTCGAAGGATCAAATTTCCCTTCGAACTTTGTATGAGCGCGGGTGCCACATATGTTTGACGGTTTGACCCATGCAAAACAATTGAACAACGTTTTCATTAGCTCTTATTCTCGCGCCACTTTGGGAAAGGCATTTTGGTAGGCCATTCCCAATCTCCTCTGGTAGGTCTACCAGCTTGGAAATGGGAGAACCATTGGTAGGCTCTGGTAGTGGTAATCTCCTCTGGCTAATGCATGCAACAGCCCTCCCAATCCGCTACCAATTGGTAAACCGCGACACGCGACTCGCCTCCTGCCAGTACACCAGAATTAGAGCATTTTCTCCCACTGGTAGGTCATTCCCAATTGGGAGGCCTACCAGTAACGCGAGAATACGGGCAATTTCAGTATGAATATGGAATATTGAACAATACACCGCGTGAGAAATACACCACGTGAGAAGCTGAGCAACTTGAATGCGCTCAGCCTGTCTGAGTCTGTGTGTGTTTCTCTCTTTTCTTTTTTACTTACCTTTGACACTGTTTTTTTTCTACATAACGAGTTCAATATAAAAGAAACTTACCAACACAATCAAATGCTCAATATGTTTCGCACCAACGGGAGTTCATAGTTTCACGTCCTTGTCTGTGTGAAATTACCCAATCAATGCAATGATTCGATAATATTTATATATTTTAGATGTACACTTGATCCAACAGTGATTTCCACCCCAAATTATACACAAAATTTGGCGGCCGTTGCAGTTGGACAGTCTGTGAGGTTTGCGGACAGATCACATCTACAGGTACTGTAATGCAATGTTATGTCACATTGTTTTGAACCTATATCATGGTTACCACATAGACATAGGCTCATACATTGTATGCAACGTGTCCTACATTATGTGTCGGAACTGCACAGTACTCGCAATAAAACATGCAAAAAAACATTACTACGGGAACCAAACTCCATTACTCGATCTTTTTACTTTATCGGATCGATATTATGATTTACTTAATCAAGCATACTTCGTTTGCCCAATAGTCAACACTTCAGATTCGCTGCTCAATCCGTTTCTGTGATAAATTACTCGGGGAATGCGATGAAATTTTGGTAAGCGATGCTCATTCACTGATGAAATTCCACAAATAAGGGTGTTTGCCAGTGCGGAGCGGCGTGTCTCTTCTATGGCACGCGATGGGATTGCACACCTTCCGCGCAAGGGCGGGACCCGCTGCGGCAGATCGTCTGTTTCTGATCTGAGCGAAGCTTCGTGTTTTTTTTAAAGCGAATTGCTAGCCCCTTTGGAAAACTAGCATATGATAAGCAAATCCTATGTATCCTATGCTAATTTTGTACGATCGTCCACGGCAATCGTACAAAATTAGCATAGGATACATAGGATTTGCTTATCATATGCTAATTTTCCAAAGGGGCTAGCATTTCGCTTCAAGTTTTACGTTAACTTAATTTACTGGCATAAGAGAAGCAGACGGCTCGCCGCCTGAGGCGTCTTTCGATACTTATGAAACGTCTGTAACATAGATAAAAATCTTTATGAACACACATCGGTTTTTTACATGAGAATATTCTAATTTGGGATGCAGCACTACCCGAAGCGGAACAATTTATTCGAATTTTACTTCCGTAACGTGAGTGCTAGCGCACGCCTAAAGTTACTCTTTTATTTAATAAGATAAATTTAAAAAAAAAAGAAAAAGAAAGAAAAAAAAGAAAGAATAATTCAGCCTCCGAAATGTGGACTACGATCCAAGCGTTCTTCCGACAATTTGTACGAGTCGAGCGTGGAAGCAGTGCGTTTTTTTTTTCTCAAATCGTTTTATTTAACCGCTTATAGTTTTACTGGGACTGAAACTAGATGTTTCATCAATATTACTAGCCAACCATTTACCAAGACAAATTGCTGGTTTCGAAATACGGGCGAAATACGGGCCGGTTTTTGAAACACATTGCGTACACCTGCTTTCTAATGCAGCATATGCAAATGAGCAAAAATTAGACTAAAAACTAGACCCCAATTAGACCCCACGTTGCATAAATGCATAAGAATGCAAGTACTTGAGATGCGTTTCATTAAAACCGGCGGTATTTCGCTTTAAGAAAATATTTTCGTTCGTGATGCACATACTTTAATTTTTAGGATCCTGAAAGTTTGCCTATAGAAACAGAGGAACCGACAACAATGAGGGTACCTGCATTTGTAACGTATAGGGGTGAGTTAAAGTGAATTAACTTCCTTAGCTGAATCGTTCCACCGATATAAGTTAGAAGCTTCCAAGCTTGTCTACAGACTAGTAGCGACTCCATGACCATGACTACTATATTGCATAACTAACTCGCTAAGAAACAGCTTGCCCCGAAAGAAAGTTATATCATCGGAAAGAAAGTTAATTTTGTTTAAAGCCGTATTCTATCTATTTTGGGAAATTTGCATATGATATGAATTTCCTATATATCCTATGAAAATTTTTGGTGCCCGTTTCCTAAGCATCCGGCACCAAAATAACCATAGGAAATTCGTATCGTATACAAATTTCCCAAAGTAGGTACACTACTTCAGAAGCTCTTCGCAAACAATTGATCACTTCAACACCTTCTGTGGACAAATTGAAGATATTGGAGCGTGCGAGGTACTGAATTTACTCGAACTAAATTTTGTAGTCTCTAGTTAATCTGAGTCTGAAGATTATTAGGTATTTCTGAAAACGCGCTTATTGAGAAAGTGACCACCCGAATTCAATCGTGGTGTACACAGTAAACGAACATGTTGAACTGCCTAATATCAAAACATTAAATTCCAGCAATTACAGGCCTCTTGAGATTCTGAGTCCCGTCCCGCGGGCCTCTCCCGATCCGTCCCCTCAACTAACCACTTCTCGCCCGCCACCGGGCAGTGTGGAAGTGAAGCTCAGCGCTCAGAAGGTCGCTATTGTACGATCCGACAATTTCAAGCACAAATTTCAGGAGGTTCATTATTAGTTTATAATACATCATGCTTGTTTCATCTATTGCCTTTCATATAATACACGTTGTTATTATTATGTTACAATGTCTTGGGCCCTACATATCCTTGACATTTAAGCATAAAAATAATTGTGCGTAAATTGTTTAGGCACTTCGCAAGCGAGCCGGCGAGATTGTGGCGGCGGTGCCGCCCACGGGCCAAGCTCAAGTTATCTCCGAGGCCGGCTTTCAAGATAGCAACTCAAATGTTGTCCCAGCAGATAATACTGCAACCAGTAACGTGGTTCTTGATAAAACTGTGAACACATCCAGCGGTCGAGTAGCTGTTCTCGTTAAAGTAAATTTTATTTTGTGTCTTAAAGCGATATGGCACACGTTTTTGGAACGTACCTTGAACAGCTGCACCCATCATGTGCTGGATGTTGTTCCATTATGTGCGGGAAATGAGCAGAATCGAACGGAAATTTTCGAAAATACATGGAAAGCCATATAACAAAACCACATACATTCCACCTCGCCCTGCCTGGCTTCTTTCTGTAAATTTTACCATATTAGGAGCTTCCTCAAGAAGTGGAGCCGGCCGTTCCTGTCCCTTTGCACGAACCACAAGCCCCACCCGTGTTCAGCGCCAGCTCCCGCAAAAGTACGGTACTTGTGAAGTCGAATAGAAGGGGACAATTGGTTGGTGGAACTGTGCGAGAGCTGTTTCCGAGAATTGACGCTACCACGGAAAATATACCGCAGGCTTGTTTTTCTTTTCTTTCCTCTCGTTGTAAGCTCCTACGAGAATGTATATGAAACGCTGATAAAATGCATTTTCTGCTGCGCACTTTTTTGTGAGGCGCAGCGGGCACGCTACAGATCCTATAACTAAAGGCGCATTCGAGATGGGCAAAATGCGCAAATTTCGCGAAATAATCAGTTCGAGTTGATAGACCGAGAGATTGTTGACAAATAAGAGGGCCCAGGAAAAAAAACGCTTTCAAGAATCTGGGTCTCTCATCTGTGCGGGATATTTCGCTGCGCGCTAACACTGGCTAACAGTGAACTCGAACTGATTACTTCGCGAAATTTATGCATTTTGCCCAACTCGAATGCGCCCTAAGAGTGTACACCGTTGGCGCACTCCGGCGCGCACCCTACGAGCACCTACGAGCTCGCCACCCGACTGTGTCAGACCTTCTGTTCCGGCACCGTTTTCGATTTTCGTGTTGGGAGACAACGGGAACAAGAAGTTCCTTTTCCTTTGTAAAGTGCTTTCTTTAGGATCTCCTCGAACCAGAATTAAATGTTGAATCATTGCTCCACGACCTGGAATCCGCTCCAGAAGAATTGTCCGATGAGGTGGTGTTTTGGAAATTTAAAGTGATATGACACGTGGTTTTGAAGCGTATGCGATCTGTGCCGGAAATGCGCAGAAGGCCACAAAATCTTGCAAATTCATAGATAAATGAATGCATGTCCATCATACATCTCAAACCCCATGTCATACTGTTTTAGAGTTTTCCTTTCAATTATAATTGTTTTTGATTTCCTTCATACATAGTACAAGACGGCTATCGCCGCCTGAGGCTTCTACTCACGCGATCCTACTAAAATGTTTATTCCATACTTATATGAAACGTCTGAAACGTAGTTTCCAAGTTTATGCAATAAAATTCGACTGCGTCTATTTTGAAGAGTTGCGAAAAGGGACTCTATGCCAAACGCATGAAACGTAGAATTCCGTTTCGCTCACACAAACAAAAAGTAAACTATTCTCCTTTATATAATAAGATATGATTTATTTCTTACTCATTTAGATGCAACACCTCGTATTCACCAACGAAATCCTGGTGGAAAGTCAGATTTTAACCATACAAGTGCCCGGATCAACACATCAAAGAACATGCCGGGCTCTTTAAAAAAAAAAATTGCGTTTTAATTATATAGAAAATAATTTATTAGCATAATAATAACATATGTCCTAACCCTCCTGTAAATTCTTTGTCAAAGCTGTGGTACATCTACATGATATGTTTGTATATATGGATGTTACTTACTTTATCGCATTCTTTTCCTTTCACACAGATGAATATCTAAAGATATAAAGCGTTTGTATAAATCATGAATATATATGTGAGTGTTTTGTGCATCTTCTCAAAGGATATCTGGCGCACGAAAAAACTACATGATCCTGATGTTTAAATGTTTAAATGTTTATTAGACTCTTAGAAAGAGCGTAACACCATAAGAGACGATGAAAGAATTCAATAGTTTTAAAATTCAAAGTAGTAAATCAAAGATAAGACGAAAAAGTGCATAGCACATATGTATATATATATATATCCACCAAACATTAGAAGAAAATCCACAGAGAATCTGATCCTGCTTATTGTCTTCAATGTTCATGAACTCATGAGCATGAGCTTTATTAGAGACTCTTGCCGAGCTCACACAGACTGACCCACCTGATTCAATAAATCGATATTATAGAACAAATGAGTCGCAACGATCAATATTGTCCAATTAACTCTAACTACTAGGTAAAAGGTTCCTCCCGGCCCACCCAAATTACCAGTCACTGTATCCAGTTTTGGCGGGTAATTCGAAACGCTCTTTTTATGCACTGTAAGTCGGGGGAGTGAATTTCTCTGATCCTCTCTTTACGCACACTCTTTCGTGTGTTCTGACCTGTCGACATACCTATTCCATAGAAATAGAGCAATTAAGTTGGGGAAGAACCAAGGTTGTTTCTTCAGTTGACAAACCTCGAATCGCCTCACCCAGAAATATGCTGAAAAATCGATATTTGAACATTTATTGATTGAATTTGTGATCGATTTCATTGATCCACTTCAATTGAACGTCAGTGTGCTTTCTATGATTCCTTAGCGAATGTCTTATATTTTTTTTATTGTATTACCAGCTCTCTCTTTCTTTCTCGCAGTTTCGTTTTGATTGTTTTACGTTTTGCAAGTTTGATATATGGCCTATGTTCACTTAATTCGGGTGTTACCTTCCGTTCGCGGAGTAACTTTCGAGAAGTTGGTTAAAGGTTAAAGCGAAATACCGGCCGGTTTTTGAAACGCATGGAGTACACCAACATTATTATGCGTCATATGCAAATGAGCATAATTTAGCATAAAAAAATAGACCCCAATTAGACCCCACTTTGCATAAATACATAAGAATGCAGTTGTCCACGATGCGTTTCAAAAACCGGCCGGTATTTCGCTTTAAAGCTGTATATCGGCTGGTTTGTTGAAACGTATGCCGGACGCTGTATCCTCATGTCGTGCACGCAAACAACTGCGCTGGATAAAGCGCGGTTTTTGTCCAATTATACTCATTTGCATGCAACAGCGTTTCAAGAACCGGCCATTATATCGCTTTAATTGATCAACCTCTGTAAGACACGGTACCGCTGTAAGACGCGGAACCTCTGTAAGACACGTATTGTCCGACTGTTTCTATCTCTGTTCTCCTTTTTTTTGTTCGTAAGAACTCTTTAAATTTTAAAATTTAAATCAAATTTCTGGAAGAACCAACCATACAAAATAAAACATACAATCAAATACTAAGATACTATCCATACCAAATTAAATATCCCCTCATTTGTTATGGACATTCAATAATCACTTCCTTGGTATCCCTCTAATGGTAAGAAGTGATACCGGCGAACCCCATTTGTCTATCCTTATGGTCGGTTTCATTACCCACCAATGGGGTGCGGCACCCTTGCGGCATCTCTGTCCTTTACGTTGTAAAACGCGAAGAAAATGGTACTCTCGTTTGGGATAATTAGAGTTCAGAGGACACAAAATGGGTATAAGAATAAGATTTTAAAGCGAAATGCTAGCCCCTTTGGAAAATTTGCATATGATAAGCAAATCCTATGTATCCTATGCTAATTTTGTACGATCGTCCACGGCCATCGTACAAAATTAGCATAGGATACATATTGTTTGCTTGTCATATGCAAATTTTCCAAAGAGGCTAGCATTTCGTTGGCGTTGGTCAAGAATGTAGAGCTTTTCGCTTTAAATATCATAATATATCTTTTTTGTATGGTATGGGAATGATATCTTTTGTTAACTGCGGCAAACTCTCTCTCTCGCTCTCTCTCTCTCTCTCTCTCTCTCTAGTTCTATTTCTTTTTCATGAATTAATTTTCATACACCACTACTCATACTATTGTCATTTTAAAAACAGTGTTCTTATTTGTTGACAGTGATCCTCTAAATTAGCAACTGAGCGAACCTTTTGGAAGTTTTTTTCTTCCATTTTTGGATTATGGCTGAGGTTATGTTTCTTGTATTCCCTTCGAAACCCCTATTCTATATTTGCTCGGTTTGCTCTTTTTCTCTACATAAACGACGTGTCACTTCCATCAATAACCTGTCCACTATCTATCTGTCCTTTCCCGAAAATATTCTCAATTCATTAGTGTTTCCACTTGAACGCGTCCGAGACCTTAGATTCTGACGCGCTCTTAATGATTTCTGGGTGCTGATAGGCGCGCCGCGCGCCCAGGTGCGCTTTGCGAGCGCTAAGTGGATCTCACGGGCCTGCGCCGAGAGCAACTACTTATTCGGTCGTTTCAAAGGTCGCTGACCAAACCCATTATCACACAGGATGGGGGAGCACCTTTGACCTAAGGATCGGGTAGTCGGAGAAATTATAAATTTACACCTTACACGGTCTGTTAAATATATCTTCCAGGTCCTAAGTTCGTACAATTAGCCATATAGACATAGAATGGTTCTTATTATATGCGGTGGAGCGTGTGTGTACTATGCTCCCTTGCTTTAGAACAACAATGATAACCGGCGGATAGAGATAACCATCAGATAACCCGAGAATCAAACGTTTCCGGTCAAGCAAAACACTAGAGTTGAGCCATGTTACATGTATGTTCCAGGCCTTTTTGGCAATGGAATGATTTTGACAAATATTGCTTCTGATTCTGATATTTTGTTATCGATATGAGCGATGTTCAGTGTCCGGAAGTTGTCGTTCTATTCTTCAATCAATCGATAGTATGTTATCGATTAGGATGTTATCGATTAGGATGTTATCGATTGCTCTCCCTGGGAATTAGCTATCGGTCCCCGCTCCTGGTATAACAAATTTCCATGCAGTGGTCTGTTGTTGAACACCGGAGATAGTTTATTCAGCGTGTTCTCTCTCTCTCTCTCTTTCTTTCTCTCTCTCTCCCTCTCCCTCTCTCATTCTCTCTCTCTCTCTCCATCTCTCGCTCCCTCTCTCTCTCTCCCTTGCCCTTAATTACTAAACGGTCGCGCCAGGCCCGCCGCAACCATAATACAATGGTACGGTATATGGAGTGTGGAATAGAGGAGACCGATGTGTAGAACATGACAGCCGGAAAGAGCGAGAAGGTGCTAATGGAAAAAGTCTTGTTCTTTAGAGAGAGAAAGAGAGGAGAGAGAGAGAGAGAGAGAGAGAGAGCAAGAGAGACGGTGAGAGACAGAGAGAGAGGGACAGAGAACTCTGTTAGCTTTTCTAGGGTCAGTTCCCAACGTAGTTTGTTCAAGTTTACGGTCGCTCATATTTTCTTTCTTCTTGTCAAAATGTCGAGTTCTATAGAACTTCCAATTGGTCAATTGACAGCCCTTTATCTCCCCGGAATGGTGTGAATTGGTACATAAATGGTACACAAACGTGTATTCAACCTGTAATTGGTCGGTAATTGGTCGGGTCACGGTCTCTGTGCAAATTGTTCCTCCTTTGTTGTGATCTACCATTTCCGCCGACAAGGAATCGCATTTCAAAGGCGTTCGGAAAGGAAATTGTATTGTTCTTACTAACTGCCGACTGTCTATTACGTATCATATTTATGTACCAAATCAAATCACACCAATCAAGTCAGGAAACTTTTGTCGAATATTTTTATATGAAAAGTTTTCGAGATGGTGTGAATTGGTACAAAAAAGTAGCAGTGTGGCAAAAGCTTTACATTGAGAATAAATTGGAACAAGATCCAACGATTCCAGTAGATCCACTATTCAAAACTGCTACCATACTGTAGGATCGTCTTTCTAAACAGGGAAACTAGAGTACTAGAGTACCACAAATAGAGCGGCATAGAGCGTCAGTATTGATTAAAGCGAAAACTCGCCGGTTTTTGAAACGCATCGAGTACACCAGCATTCTTATGCAGTACGCAAATGTACATAAATTAGAATAAAAAATCGAGCTAAATCCGAGCAAATTAGCATAAACACGCAAGAATTCAGTTGTCCACGATACGCTTCAAAAACCGGCCGTCATTTCGCTTTAACATTTTGTTTTATTTGAAAATCCATGGTCTCGTATTCACAGTATACACGTATGTTAGGAGTTATGCTCGAAACAGCAAGTTTATCAAGTTACTGATTTTTCCGGTTTTATCAACAATATTTTAGCGTCTAAACTTATGCAGAGTATTGCAACTGAAATCTACTCACCTAAAATGCCCATGTACACGTTTAGTACCGATCCGGCATTCAGCGATCGCATCTTTAGCATTCATTTTGCAAGATCTAATTCCATTCGACTTTTCTGTGCTATTATCTACCACTAAAATCGCTCCACAATTCATTCCCTATTAGGTTTTTACATTTCTTTTTTCGTCCGGTCCATTTTTAACTGTAATTGAGGACAAGATGGTTGACAGGCGTGTCAAATTAAGTTAATTGCTTTTGACACACCAAGATGACAATTGACAATTATTTGATGATGAATGACAAGTCTGGCACAGATCTATACGACAACGCCAAGTAAGGATTTGAGTTGTACAGTTCAACGGAAAGCCATTATAAATAGTATCCAGATTTACTAAAACATTATATTCGAACTCGGTGTGTGAAATTTCAAATATAAATATAGAGTTTAACCGAAACCCTCTGATAAGTAAACCTTCCGAAAACCGTATGTATCTTGGTGTGTAGATGGTCCATGGCCACGGGATCATCTTGGACGAGCATCAGAAAAATCTACGTTATAGTGGCCCAAATTGGCCCTACTTATTCTTGAATTTGGACTCAAAAACGTTTTAAAATATAGCCAATTTGTTAGTCCGATAGAATTATATGATTATATTGGTCTTTTGCAAGCATCCGCATGCATACGTGCATACCACATGTTATTCAAAATAGATAGAAGTTTCCGTAGGAAGCGAAGCAATTCTTGGTACGTATTTGAGCTCGTATTTTACCCGGAACGAAGATAATTACTCACAAGATAATTATGTTTACTTATGTAATACAAACACCTCCGCATCGTTCCTGTAGGTCATGGCCGCCGAAAATTATTCTTTAAGTATGCTAATTATTATGACTATGCTAATTAGGCGGTGAAATTCTAAGCTGTTAGTCGGGAAACCGTTACAAACGCAATGGTGTTCGGTAGTATCGTTATCTCTGTCTTCTCTCTTTCTCTCTATCTCACTCTCGCTCTCTTACCATTTGCTCTTCTCGTTTCCCATTACGTCTATAACCTTCACTCTGTCTCTCTCCTCTCCTCTAACTTCCGTACTATCCGGTTCTCTTCACACCTCTGTCTTCTCTACCCTCTCCTCTAAACTTCCGTATTGTCCAGTTCTCTTCCATTTTCGTCGCAAATTTCCCTTGACCAGAGTGCAGCCACTCAGACAATGCGCCGCCCGTTTGGCTCTTGTCACGGCGGATTACTGTATTGAAATGTGGGCGGAGCCTGGGGGAAGCGCTATCTTTGCGCCGTCGCGCGCCGACTACAATCCTGTGCTACTGCGCCTATAAGAAGGCGCCTGGAGAAGCATCTTCGAAGACCCCGAGTAGATTGCCAAAGTTCCTTTCTTTCTGTTTCTGCATATAAGGAAGTATCATACTTTCTGAAGAAACTGCCTCGCCCTTATTTCCTAATCATTTCTTCGCACCGTTTCTGCGAACACAATTCCGGTAAGCTTATTTATGCAATTTATGCTTGTGAAATTGAGTTTTTCTATCCGGGGTGAGTTTCTCGTAAGCGCATTAGCTTTACGTAGCCCAAACCCATATTCATCATTCAGGCAATAATGCTTGCAAGTGGTGATTTGAAAAGAGAATATTTTTGAATGTATTTAGGAAGAATTATATCAGTTCAGGCATGGTACATTTTACAGGCAATCATCGATCGATAGTTAAAATAAAAGTGGTAACTTTTGTGCGAGCGTAAGGTAAGGAGCGGCGAGGCAATTTAAAACAATTCATGCACACAACCTCAATGCACTATATATGGACAGCTACATTTGAATTCCACGTCGAGCTTAGTATGTTCCTGATGGTTATAAACTGCTCAATTTTATATTCTTACCGCAGGGTGACACCATTGAATCCATCACTAACACTAAAAAAAGTTGAAGCGTCGAAAAATTTCCTAATGGCAATATTTTCGCTAAAACTTGCCCCATGCATAATATAAGCATTAGCCTCACAATCAATCAGTTCAGTGAAGTTGCAAGAAAGTCTGCTGATTTCCTGTTGTGCCAATGCAATATGTACTGCAGAATCTACCGAAGTTGCTTCTAAGTTCTTTTATGTTTATTCTTCGGGTGCCCGGCCCTTTGAAAAAAACAATAGATCCAGAGTCACGACATTTTTCGCCTGTCCCCTACGCAGGAGGGCAGATTAGAAGTTTGATTGTGCTATTTTTCACCTACTCAGCACCGTAAGCACTCTCATTAGTAAAAGAATATTTACGTTTAGTGAAGGTGGCCATATATGGCTCCATCCGGCTTATTATAAGGTATGGTAATCCGAGATAGTTCCGCATTTCACGGGACTGTTAGCCATTCCGTCCGAGGGCTTCTTAATAAAGACCAGCCTATCTGCGCCGAAAAACCACCTAATTTCTACGCGTTCTTCGTCTATTGTTGGTCCTTATTTGGACAAGGTTTACTTTACTCTACCGCTATCTTATTGTTTTATAATTTGCGCCCATGAGTATGTAAAAACATACTGCGACCTAGGTCAAGATTTCTAAGTGCCTAGTTCAACCGTCTCTTACAAAGCTAGCAACAGCATTCAGGCATGCTTCTTGCTCAGCAAGCTCTTAGTCTGCGCTCTTTGAAAATCCGTCCGCTACTTTTTCCACATAAGAGACTTTCTTTCATTCATGAGTTGGCGAGGTTTTGTTTCTTTCTCCTCTGTCCGGGCGACATGCAAACACGGAGCCTCAGACAAACAGTGTGTCGGGCGCACAGTCGATATTCTATAGAATCCGAATAGAATGGAAAAGTTTGAAGGAAACACGGCACTTCACATTCAATAAGAATGTACACTAGAGGGAGACGGTATTGATTGAGTTCAAGTGCGCCAATCGGGGCGGACTCTGGTTTCTGAACTGGAGGGAATCTTCGGTCCTTCACGGGGACTGTCCCTTTAAAAAAGCCAGGAGCGGGACCGCTGATTTTATTGTTTTTGAAACTGGACCTGAGGCCAATCCCAACAACATCTACCTGCGAAATTAAACGTCAATAATTGTTTAAATTTCCGCTATTTCCACGTTATTTATTGCGCTTCGAAGAGCTGTGGCGCATGTAAATGTTGGTGTGGCAGGGCTGTGATTGGAGCACTAATAATGGTGAGTCAAATTATGATTTTCCTTAAAAAATGTCCAGTCCACAATTAGGAAAGTCCAGTAACAGTGTAACAGATAACTTTTTTTCTTATTGTCGCTCAGCGGTTAGTATTCATAGTCAACGTTGCGTTCGTCAACGTTCATATTCATCAAAGTCAACGTTCATATTCATAGTCAACGTTGACCAGTTTGCAAATTTCGCTCTGTTCAATATTGCTCTAACTTACATGAATTTGTTGTAACCGGTCACCGGACAAAATCTAACTAGTTGTCCTATGTCAAAGTTCTTCAGCTTGCCAGCTTATTGAAATGTGAAGTTAGCACGTGTACCATGACGGGGTATAAAGTATAAAGTATTCACTGACGTACCGTACTTTAGAGGTCTTGCCTAGAATCAATCGATATTACAGTATTCTCCCCATTCCCTATTATTGATTGGTTGATTGAAGAGAGCAGTCTGTTGACAGTTTATTATACGGACACTGTCATGGAGTCGCTCTCTTCAAATGGCCAGTTGCTGTTTAGAAAACACCCCTCCGAACCACCATTTTACTGAATCCGTTAAAAGTTTGAGATATCGTATATGCTGTATGAATATGATTACACGCTATATGAATTTATCCCGAATACACCGAGTAGGGAACTTCCGTATTGTTAGTACAGCACTTTGATGATTCCACAGGAAAACGAAATAATTGCCGAACCCACAGAAAAACGTCGTTGGCCCATCAGCAAATGGTTTTTACCGAAAAAACCATCTGGTGACTGGTTCGTGACTGGTTCGTGACAATTTGGTGATCATCTGATGTTTTCGATAAAACTTTGTCAAGAGTTAGTTACGAATTGGTCACCAAATAGGCAGGCTCACGAAAAAAACTAGTGAACCGTTACCAAAAGGGTTCAGCCATTTGCTATGCAGTAGACATCGGGTCATTCGCCAGAATGCCCAGCCACCAATTTTGTTAATTTTGTTTGATCCCACACATGGGACAGGAATCGAACCCGTAAGCCACGCCCGTTCAGCTCCCAGCTCCCACTACCACATGCATCCCGATATTGCACCTCCCCCCCCCCTTCCATGACACACCTCCCATAAAAACGTAAACTTTCCCATGTTCGTCCTATCTCATTGATATCTGTGAATCTAGCAGCAATTACAACTATATAAAACACCCACGGTAACAATAATAGGTAGAACACAAACATGGCTTTGTTCGTGAATACCTTGCATACTGGAAAGTAAAGTCTAGCATCTAGAAAGGAGTATCAACGGACCCGATTTTATTTTTAAAGAAAAATCTTGCACAAAACCCTTACAGCTTCTCCATAAAATTTAGTGTCGCAAAAGGATTTCCGGGCGGATTGAAATATATACAAAAAAAGGGGGAATATATCATTCAGAAATGGGAAAAAAACTCATTTTCGACCCGCCGACAGCATCATTATTCACATTTTGGAATTGGAAATGTGTTACCGTAGAGTAGACGGGATGAGATTATTATTATGATTTCGTAATAAATGAATGATCCTGCTACTAGGAGACGAGACGAGGTAGAGAGAGAAAGAGAGAGAGAGAGATCGAAAAAGAGAGGTAAACAGAGAGGCAAGATATAGGTATGGAGAGAATGAGTTTAATAAACACACTGTCCGCTCATTTTTCTGCATTTCCAAAATTTGAAATCAATCAACTTCAAGATTAAAGCGGCATAACGGCCGGTTTTTGAAACGAATGATGAACAACTGCATTCCTATGTATTTATGCTAATTTTCTTTATTGGTTCCGGAAGCTTTGGACGGGCACCAGAAATTTGCATAGGATACACAGGATACCATATGCAAATTTCCCAAAGTAGGTACAATACTGCTTTAAACAAACACAGCTTTTGCAATGTACATTCACTCGCAAAGTGACGGCCTCGTGAGAGAATGAAGTATGATGGCGCCTGCTACTTTTTCGGTGTTTTTACCCCAGTTTTTAAACCATGACTTGGCAAACTTTATTAAGTGCAACAGCATTTCTGACAAGTTAATTAATTGTATCTTATTATTAGTTGTTGAACGGTCACTCACTGTCAGTTTCGAAAACAATAAACTGCCACTTTGCCTGCCCAAGTTCTGGAGAATATTTTAAAAAATGTCTTTGAATTCAATAAGTGTATTCATTTGTCGTGTCCTTGGTTCAGCATAAAACACTCTAACAATGACGACTTTATTACAAAATTACGATAGAACATATGGAAATGATTTCGAGAAACATCAGTACAAGTTTATTCTAGATCAGTTTAGACCAGTTTTAAATATGTATTGTAATAGTAAAAAATATCACGCATGAAAAGAAGTTAGCCCTAATTTTTATATGCGAAGTAGATCATGGTTTAGATTAGTAGACGAACACAAGAGGACCAATTTCGTCGTCACTCGCAGGGTACGCGGCCGCGGCGCCGCTGCGTTTGCCAAACCTTAGCGGTCCAGATGGTCCGCGCCGCTTGCCAAATCTCATTGGACCCTGTGGCCGCGCCTTCTTCACATCTGAAAATAAATGGTATAAACTACTAATTGGAACTGCAGAATACAAACTACAAAATTACAGTAATGTCTTATGTTCGGATATCTGGAAGCTGTTTGCGGAAGATTTGTACTTTGTAGGTTGGACCTTGCATCAATTAAACTGCTGTTTCGGCGTTGTCTACTGTCATTTTACAGTGGAATCTGAAGGCAAGCCTGCATACTGTACTATATTATTCAGTAAACCATCTGCGCAAGTCTGAGAGTCTGAACAATCCGTTCTAAGTTCTAACAGACAATAAAAAGAAACTAACATTGCACAGGCGACTCGACGGCATAGTCGTCGAAATCTGAAATTTTGATTCAATTAACAATTTCATAAATTATTTTTCACTTTCACAAGGATTTGACCTTTTTAATAATGGTCATAAATATAAGTCATCAATTATTCGCTAGCGCACAGTAGTTTTTTAATCTTTAGGGTATCCTTGTGATTATGCATGTTTCAAAGTATATATACAAAGAAACTATTAATTATGTATACATTAAATTAATGAGTAAGTAAAACAACCACCAAAACAACAACAATGATGTTTTTTGAATGAACAAGATTGTTTTTTTTTCAGAGGCGAAAGCGCTTCCCTGTTCTATGTCCCAACCAGTGAACAAAGCGAGCTAATACCCAGTAAATCATTTTAAGACACGGTGCTGTCCTTGTATGTGTGTACATATGAGGAATATTACAACTGTCCTTTGGGAGTAACTCTCTATCTTTGTCTCTCTCTCTCTCTCTCTCTCGCTCTCTCTCTTTTTTTTCTGTCTCTTTTCTCTCTCTCACTTTCTCTCTCTCTCTCTCACGAACCGTCGTCATCTCAAACTTTCAACGACAAGTTCCTCTCACACGTGTTATCTCTTTCACAAGTTATTTCTTCTTGAAAAGATGCAAAGAAATGTGTCACTCCAAACTACTGCATTTTATATTACGCACCCACACATCTCTGTGCACATCCTTACACTTCCCACTGGGTAACTTATCCTATCCCCCACTCGCCGAGGTTCAACGAGTAACATAAACTTTCAAAAGAGCAACCTACGAGTATGAAGTAGGAGTTGGGAAACTACGACTAAAAGATATACCAACTATGGTTATGGAAAATATTACTCTGAGGCAACGAGCAATTTGCCGCATGGAACATATCTCGTCCACTCGGTTTATATAAAGGTTTATTGAGGATATGCGGTTTCAGGACCTCTGCGGAACAAGGAATACTGTATTCAACTCGGACACTGTGCTGAATCGTAAAGGAGTAGATACTTGAAGATTAATATATTTATATAGTATGGTTATAATGTCCTTTTATGCCTAGGTTATGGATCGTCTTCAGTGTGTCAGTTGCAACCACGTACACCCTTATAACACGATAAGAGGTGTTCCAGATTTGAAAACGTGGCTTGCAATTCCGATACTAAATCAATCCAACATCACTAAATGACGTCTTATCAGAAATCGAACCATCGACCTAGTTCCTATAAAGCAACGCGTTAGTCACTGAGCTATTGGCACGCAAAGATTCTACTCTTTGTTCAGCGTCGACTTTTCTCATCCTGGCCGGGTAAAGAGCCCCCAAAGTGATGCGTTTTCAATGCATCTTTAATGCGGAAGTTGAACTGTTGCGTTTCGTTATTTATTGAAAATGGAAAGATAGAAGAATAAATACATATAGCGATGATGAACAAACGCAAGCGTTATTTTCTCGGATATATAAACCAGACGGCTATCGTCGGTTGAGGCCGTTGAGGCGTCTTTCAATGATGCACAGGCAATACTTCAAAAAAAAGTGTGCATACTTATATGAAACGTCTGAAACGTATTATCAGTAACTAATGTAACGCAACTCATTTCGTTTATCTTGGTTTGCGAAATGCTTGTTGCTTATACCAAATTCTTGAAAAGTAGTACGGATTTCGTTGCGGATTCGGTGACAAACATCTAAACTCTTCTCCTTTATATAATAAGATTGTACCTTATGTTAGGTAATAATAAGTTATTTGAGCATAATTTGTCTAATTTGTTTCGAAAGGAGAAAGGCACGCCTCACTTTCATTTACAAGTCTAACACAGCGATTCTGACAAATGACAAATGGATATCAATGGTTTAATAAAAAACGTTGTTTTACAGTTGAGCACATACTTTTCAAGTTACAGTATTTTTATGCGTAATGGTTTTTTGCTACCGTATCATAATGATCATTATATTATATAAGAAACTCTTTCAAATATGGGTACTCCAGATAATGTCCCCACAAAAAGACACATAAAATCATTCAGCGCGGCTTTCACTTTCCATATATAAGCACAATTTGAAACTCGCTACAAAAATTGAAGATCAGGGACAAATTTGAATTTAGTTCAGATATTCGCATGCAAGTAGCTAATACGTATACTAATTCAAATTTGTCCCTGATCTTCAATTTTTGTAGCGAGTTCCTCAATGAGTTTCTATATGAAAAGTGAAAGCCGCCCTGAACGATTTTTTGAGGTGTTTCGTGCTTCCGAAACAGCAGTTAAATACTCTATAACCTTTTATTCCTTTTATTCACCGTAGTTTTTAATCAATAGACAAAATTGGTCCAGCATCCTGAAGTATATTTTTGTTTCCTTATTTCCAAAAAATTCGGAAGTGAGTAAGAGATGGACAAAAGACTAGTGAATAATTAACAATACTTTGTTATTATCTCATAATATGTTTTCTTGTGCGGCTTGTGATTTACGTAAGCTTAATAAGATGACTAGACATAGCAAACTGTGGTCCAGCTAGAATTCAAGAAGAAAGATAGTTTTTCTCTCAATCTCTAGTGGTGCTTATCGTTTGCAAAAATGCTGCAGAATGCATACTTGGTAATTAGCAATTAGTTTTTGTAACTTGAGCTTGCAGTCTGCAACTTGTTGCCTGCAATGCTAACGTTTGTTTAAATAGCGCTGACTCTCATAGAATACTGTAATTTTGAATTTCTATCACGCACACACCCACACACACCCAAAACACACACACCCACAACACACACACACACCCTTGCGACTACTTCAGTTGAAAACTGGTAAGATACTCAACTAACATAGCAATATATTTAGCTCAACTCCGTTCTCAGAAAACCTACCGTAGTTGGCTAACATCTTTGTAAATCTGAATACCTACCAGCTCGAACCATGCCCGCGACAAGGCATAGTACTAGAAGAAGAAGACTTGCAAGGCTTGGCTGCATTCTCGGAAAGTATGGATGGGCCTAGGTCCTGAACCGAGGCACGGTCCTCCGAATAGAATAGAATAAGCTCGGCTTCTGGTGTGGATTTTTAACACAACAAAGCCGTTAGCCCCGCCCTTCGTCCATAGATGATATATTTCTTCTGTCTCCGGCCGAAAGTGTCACCCCACACACACAAAAAGACACCCCAAAGACAATGACATGGTTACGATATTATTATGGGGTCCGAACGCGAAAACATTGGAATACATCTTTGAACGGCCCATCGATGTAATGCGCAAAACATTGCCCTGTGCCCTTCGCTTGAGGCATGAATTTTAGATTTAATGATGTGCGGACGAACGCTGAGGAGCCAGCCAAGGAGAAACTAATAAAGAAACAATCTTTCATCCCTTGGAGAATGACCTGAATGAATAATTTATAATAGCAGTGATAACCCTTCTGCTTATATCCCGAAGACGTCGTGCAATTTGTCATCTCGAATTCGTCGCTTTCTCTGTGGAACAAATCATACCCTTTGAACATTGTATTGAACTACCGTTGAATAAACACGCTCCTGTAGCTAGCTAATTATTTATTTGTTTATTAATTCATTTGTTTAGTGGATTTTCTATACTCTCACCTAACTACCGTAGTAGTAGTAGACCAATTTGCAAGGAGTGTCAGTCTACTGTGTTCGTCCTCAAAGAGCGTAATTACGTAGGGTGCAATTATGACACGCACTCCTCATACAAACACGCATTTTGTCCGCCAAGGACTACGGTAGGTGTCAGTTTTCTAAAAGACAACCGACAGGAATGAAATGTCTTTTATGTCCGTGTATTACCTGTATAATACACGAAGCAGGGCCTATTACGGCCATTACCAAAACAATAAAACGCCATATTTTCGTTTCTCAAAAAGACAACGTTAACAACCAATACACTCAGACGCAAGATTACTTTAAAAAAATTACTTTGTAATATACCTTTATAAATGTAGTATTTAAAGCAACATGGCACGTGACCTGTGTAGAGCATGCTGAAGAAGTTATATTTCAAAGTGTGCTCCATTCTTCGTCGGAAATGCCCAGAAAGGTTTCCAAAATAAGGAAATTTGGAAGTGGAGCTACATTTCAAAAACCATGCGCGATATCGCTTTAATATAATCATCATGTATCCTCACACCTCGTAACTTTATACATATTTTCATCCCATTGCGCATAACTCGGCATAACTTTTATTCTTCCAGTTCGATGCCCGTAGAAACAATCTCCAGGCAACTTCCACCCCATAAAACATTACAAATTACAGTGTGTAAAATTTATGAGGAACATTTCACTGTCACCATTCTCGAAGACCACCAAACGCACTATTCTATGACAAATTCACAAGTAAACCCTTGTATTTTCTCTCCATAAAACAATTCGCTCCATAAAACAGCAAAAAAAAAAAACTATAAAGAAATCTCAGGAGCCTCATACTGACGCTACCGTAAGAAATATTACATTGATTTATATAAGACCGAACATCGAAAAGACTACCTAACGATCCAGGTTGAAACAGAAACATATATATACCCAAACGTAGAAACATTGCCCTATTCTCAAGCCCCCACTCACTTTTAACAAAAAGCGAAATTAACAAAAAGCATAAAAACATGCCTTTATTCACCACCACCGAAATTAACAAAAAGCATAAAAAACATGCCTTTATTCACCACATAAAATAAATATAAATAATGTAATTAGACAATAAGCGCGTCAACAAACTGTAATAAAAAGAAGGCAAAGGCCACAAGCCAATCATCTATATATCGATTAGTAAAACTAAAATCCCAAAAAAAATCAATATGTGGCAAACTAAGAAAATAGGAAACTGTACACAAAAAAATAAGCCATAAAAGATGCAAGCGCTAAGTCCCAATACTCTAATTTTATTACAAATAAAAATACCAAATCTTGAAAGTGACAGAACAAACATTTCCGAATAGCTGCGCCAAATTATCTTTCAAAGCGGTATGTCACGTGGTTTTTGAAAGTGCGTTGAACAACTACATTTCTGGAAACCACGGGCCACACCGCTCTAAAGATTATATTATCACAAGAAAGTTTTTAACTATTTTTGATCATCTTTAACATCTATTCAAAAGGTATAAAAAGTTCCAGCCTTTTCAAATTCATGCATATCAACTAGAAGGGACAAATAGTAATGCAAAGTTTCAACCTAACCAAGAAAAACTAAAAAAACAAACCACAAGCTCATCAGTAAAGAAAAGTCACAAACTCAGAAACTAGCTTTAGTTATAGCGCAACATTACCAAACCTAAAATCTCAATTTAAAAAAATCGAGCAAAACCAAAGTAGTAATACTTATTATTATTCTAGTATTTCTAGATTCTAGCTCCAAAGCTCTGGATATAGCTTGCCATGCCTATTTGTTCATTGCATAAACATTACAAAAGTTTCACTATAATTTATAATTAGTAATTGCCAATGTAATTAGCATAATTAATTAATTCAACAAAAGAAAGCCGTAGTCAGAATCGCTTCACATCACAACATGGATTTTTACACAAAAAAGCACAATGCTTCCATTAATAATAATAAGTTAATATAACCGAAAAGCAACCAAAACGCTAGAAGACAAATTCTGGGAATAAAATAATCCGCTCTGTATTCCAATATAAACAATAGGATACTGTAACTGAATGTACTTCAGGAAACACCTGTAAATTAGACTAAAACAAAATTGGGTTACGGTAATGATGACGACCTTTAGACTAATTAGGCATAAAACTTCCAAGGAGACCCAAGTACGCCTAAGCCTTAGGCCTGGGTTCGAGCCCCCTTTCCTCTACCCATCCACAACTTTTCTGGGATATCAAACAATAATATGCAAAAAAAAGCAACGAGCGCATAATATTCTAATCCACAAGATCAAATAATTAACCAGTCCTTTTAAAAAATCCATACAAATACTGGGGGTGCATGCATAACGGACACTAATTGTATGCGGAGAAAAAAAACCGAATTTGCAAATTAAATACTACAAAAATATACACGATCACATTTCAGCGGACTCAGGGGGGATGCACTGTTCACAGGTAAAAAAACAACAGAGGGTGACTTTTATAATATCGATCAATAAAAATCAATCGATAAAAAGTGCCAGATAGTGAATGATTAGCATCTACAATCAGTATTAAAAAAGAAAAGAAAAAAAGAACGAAAACGGACGTTCGGTGACCGCCGCTTCCAGGGCGGAAGCTAAACGATGGAAGACGGTTTGGTATACGGTAGACGAGAGCCAATCAGCTTCGAGCTGATTGTAGCCGAACGACCAATCAACGATGATCATGACGTCATCGATTATTGTTGCTCTGAAATTGAAACAAAAACATGTAACAAGACGTGGTTAACGGTTCTCTGAGGGAGTTTTTCAGGGACAGAGACAGAGAGAGAGAGGGAGAGAGAATCATATTTTTCTAAAAAAAAACCTTCAGAAAACCAAAAACAAAGGATGAAAACTACTGGTTACATTTCACAAAAGGGCAAAAACATTCAGCTCAACCTTTCGAATTTCAAAAATGTGCGCGTAACCGTGACAAAAAAGTGCACATTGCTCATGACGCTCATAGTTCATGCGCTAAACAAAACGGAATCTTGCTATAAAATTTTAGAAACTGACCCTAATCCTGACACTTTTAAAGTGGTATGACATGTGGTTTAGCAACGTGTGTTGGAAAACTATCCCACGTAGATGCAACCGTACATCACACGCTTCAAACCCACGTGTCATGCCGCTTTAAAGATTATCTCTCGGTTACAGTATCCTAATTCCTAAAGGTATGATTCCTGCATTTCATCGCCACTACTCAACTCTACGGATTCTTGACCACCCTCCGGACCGTCTACCGGAGTCGCGTCTAGAGCAATCATAGACGACGTCTGAGGGTCATAGTAGAAAGAGACACTTTTCTGCATTTGCATATTAGAAGGCGGAATGAATACCGTACCCGTACCGTTCATCTGGCCCGCGTTCGCCGGTCGAATGGCCGCCGGAGGAGCGTAGACCTGGCCGGGACGGATCGTCTTCACTGAAAACAAAAGAAGGCAATATTAGCAAACAAATGAGAAGACAAAGGATGTCTTATACTGTTCGCGACCTAAACACTTTGTGTGTGATGACTGTCAGTCAAAAACTAACAATGAGTTTCATAAGGATAACTAACAAACCAGCTATCCTAAATTACCATCCCTTAATTTCTAATGTATGATACGCTAGTAACATGTATAAAAGAGCTGCGAACTTATTGGCATACACAGTAGAAATTATGCAATTTGAGATCGCTTAGAAGTTTGAAAAGATACATCTCTCAAATATAAATAAAACAAAATAAACTCAAAGCACTAACCAATCTGCGGTGCCAATCCCTTGCGTGCCAGGTTCCTGAGTCTGACGGCCTCCTTGATCCTCTCCACCTCGGTTTGGTACTTCTTGCGGTCCTTCATCGCGTTCTCCTTGGTCTCTCTCAATGCCTGGAACATTGCCAGACTGAACACCCGTCGCTGGCTCACCCGTTCGGCCATCGTGGCCGCCGTCGCGGCGGCAGACGGGCGCTCGCCACCCACCGCCGCCGCAACCGCAACACGGTCCTCCTGCTGCCGCATCTCCTCGAATTCGTGCTCAGCGGTCTGCCAGTGCCGCTGTTGGGCGGCGAGCGCCGCCGCAGAAGATGCTTCCGCCGCTGCCAGCTCCAACTCCACGGCTCCCTCCTTCCATAGCGGCCGCAGGCGGCGACAAATGCACTCGCCCGCGGCGCCGACTTCGCGCGCTCGCCGAGTCCATCCGACGAGCACGAGCTGCAACCAATCAACCGCGTCCGTACCCGTATTTTCTGGTTTTATACCGTATCCGAACTACAGACTACAACACCAAAACTACATTTACACACCACTACACTTTACTATGGTTTACAAATATACCACAGATCACAAAGGAGGATTTCTATTTGATTTTTTGTTTGTTTGCAACACAACGGTTCATTCATGCACGCAGCTAATTATAATATCTAATTATGGAAAGCCCTAAGCCGCAAACTGGACAAGAAAATAAAGGAAACAAAAAGAAAAGCCACAACCATGATCACAACTTAGGAATCAGGAATCACACAATTACCACAGACAAAACGCGCTTTTTGGACATTTGATGCCACATGTTTCAAACACCCTACTAAAAACGGAGACGATATTAAATGGACCAATATCGTCCTAGCTTCCTACTCTAGAGCAAACATTTTAAAGAGGTATGTTGCGTGCTTTTGATACTACTGGTCAACTCCATCACCATTCAATTTTATCTGCTCATAGAACGTAATTGTGCAGCGTTCGTTTCAAAAACCACACACAATACCATTTTAAACGAGGAAAGCGGTGCATGAAAACACACAAACTAAAGCTGTGCAGAAATCTAAAACATTGCACGGAACGTGAGTGAGTGAGTGAGTGGACGCTTTTTGCGTGTTGTGGAAAATAAAAAGATTGTGTAGGTACAGAAACTTAGGTCTTCATCTCAATTCACCAGTGCCATACGTTACTCTTAATGAAGGCTTACTTTAAAAGTATGCACCTTTTTACAATTCATTCCCTCTTATTTACTTTAAATATTTCCATAAACATAACATACCTCCTAATCACGAGTTCATTACTAAAGACTCATGTGCTACTCACAACACACTACACTAAACTTACACACCACACTAAACACTACCCCATTCCATTATTACAGTCTCATATGTTTGCCCATAGGATAACAGCTCCAAAGTTTAAAGCGACAGGTTGAAAGTGAAAGAAAGAATATGCATAACCCACAAGCAACAGAACGACAATAATGAGAAATAGCATGCAAATGCAACGATCACAAGGCAAGCGTCAGTCACTACACCACACTACACTACAAACTACAAACTACAACTATTCGTTTCATATTTCGGATACGGTACGTACGGACGGGGTTGTTGTTTAGACACCTAGACCTCCAGGGATTGCGTTCCCGTAGGCGGTCCGGACGGGAGCCGGGGAAAAGGAGCGGAAGCGGGTTCGGAGCGGCAGCAGACGGAGTCTTCGGTGCGGCAGACATTTCAACGCGACGGCAAAGAGACACTTGCTTGCAGTCCCTGCGCCTGATTAGCGCCGCTTACGCGTGTTGCACAATTAAACGAATTATTGATTATTGTTACTTTTCAAGACTATTCTTGTACCAACTTGATCACTAAACTCAAAACCCCAAGAAGTTAGGAGCTCTCTACAGTAAACTTTCCAATGCATTATATTATTACGAGCTGTAAGGGGTTTGATCGGGGTAGGACGTGTGTGTCTGGAGCGCCATTCTTTAAAGCGATGTGACACGTGGTTTGAGAAATGTATCGTGGATTACTGCGCTCCCATGGATTGTATGCAAATTGTGTACCATTCTGGCCGGAAGTGCCCAGGAGGACACAGAACTGCACATGATACATCGGCATGCAGTTCTCCAGCATACATTTCTCAAATCATATGACATACCGCTTCAAAATTTGTCCGAACAAAAAATATAATTTTTTACGATTCTGGCTAAAAGCACCAGACTTTCATGTCGTACCGTCGTATTTGTTTAGGAAAGGGGGAATAGCGAGAAGCACAGAGAAGTAAAGAGGTAGAAGACTCTCTCAAGCAAATACCAAGCTCCGATCAATTTCTTGCAAATAAATCGATAATCTGAATATCGATCTATTCGCATATAAATCAACCACACAACTGGATTAGACCGGCACAAATCGTGAGTAATCAGCCAAAATCCAAATGCTATTAATTTGGTGCGCAGAGAAGGAAACAAATCTAAAGTGTTATTAAATTGCCAGCAACCGCACTAAATATTGTTCAAACGTAAAACATATTAGGTTTACTAAAGTAACGAGATCTAAGTCTACCCGCATAAGCAAAGGGAAACCCCGAGTGCAAAATTCTATACTAAAAAACACCGGGTACGTAGCCCCAAGCATACCCACGGAAAGGCAACTAATCCCGAGAAACCAGAGACCCCGATAGTTTAAGACAAAAATAAGCGAGGGGAACATAAATTCAAATCTGAATATCAAAACACTAATCTTGTTCGTTGCGCTAGACAGACAATTAACAAAAAAAGACAATGACAGTGATGTGGTGTTTTATGCTAATGAAGCAGAGACGGGACCTAACTGAAACCTACATTTAGCCTTTCCCTTTCCCAAAACTACAATGGAACTCTACGCACACATGAATAGACAAGGGACATTAGCCAAAAACCGATCAAACCCCTCGAAACCCGGTAAGTTTAAGCACACTTACGAACGCGCTGATACTGTTAACGAACTCGACGAATGAACAACAAAACCAAAAAGGGCTAGGCTGTGCCTAGCCCCAAAAAACCCAACTCTGCCTCGAGTTCAAATTTTGTCAATAATACCCAATCGTCAAGCTCGCCAACGTCAACCTACACAACTTATCTATAAATGGCACTCAAAGTTTGAATAAAGAGAAATCAACAAATTCTTACCTGTTCTAGACTCTTCACTCTTTCGGTTGTAGTTCGGAGTCTCTTTTCCAGTTTCGGCAACTCAAGTCGGAGGTCAGCGTTGTCGCGAACAA
This sequence comes from Pelodera strongyloides, assembly GCA_036852015.1. NCBI lineage: Eukaryota > Metazoa > Nematoda > Chromadorea > Rhabditida > Rhabditidae > Pelodera > Pelodera strongyloides. Next base: position 73,817 of record JAANDG010000435.1, on the reverse strand, counting down.
GCTGCAATGGCAATTGCTGTTTACCCATAGATTGTTATTCGTTGTTTTCAAGATGTTTCCGTGACTCCAAAGGCTTCAAACAAAATCCGAAATCCGCACAAACTCCCTTCAAACACCTCTCAAAAACGTATCTCTGCTCAACTTAACTCAAGGATCACGGATCATTGGCTGACTCATCAATCCATGAATCAATCAATCAATCAATCAATGCATAATAGTAAAGAACAAACAATGAAGTCCCACCTGTTTGTGAACCTTGGTCAGCTGATCGAGGTTGTTTTCCAAGAAGAGAATCTTCTGTTTCTGGGCGGGACTTCCTCCGAAGTCTTCCTCATTACCGTCAACTCCAGGTGCTCTGTAAAACAAAATTATTAAAGAGGTCAGTTTTTACTTTTTATTTTACTTAACTCTAAGGGGGTTTTCCAAGCTTTCAGCCTATTTGGGAACACCACATAAAACTCGACGTAACTCCGGAGATTATGCAATATGTAAACTACGAAGATGGTTCAATGGTAAACTCGCTGGGAGACTGAGACTACGTATGTATGACAGGATCTTACACCGAGCTTAATCTTTTCAACAAGGGGACAAATAAACACGTAACAAATTCAGTCGATTCTCCTCAACTAAACAACGCACTCTAATTTGGGTACCTCAACTATCACAAAGTACAATGTTTCACATTACCCATAAATGCACAAAATCGGAGATACTCCAGTGGAACTAGTAGCTCAAGCAATATTATCATATCATAGAATCAAATCCCTACCTCTTCATCTTAGCAGCCAAGTCAGCGACGAATAGTTTACGCAACTTATTCAAAGCCGTCAGTTCCTTGTCCACCGTGTCGTCAAGCCCTCTCAAATCAGCACGAGCCTGTTCGCGCTTGTCAGATAAAGCAGATAATTCCTAAAAAAAGGAAGTGTAGGTTAGTATAGTTAATAGTAATAATATTTACAAGAACCATAGTTTGAAAACTAACGGAAATTACATCCAACTCTAAAAAGCCATAACTCAGAGTAAAATCGCGCACAAGCCACAGCAGGAGCGTCATGAAACAAAGAAAGAAGATCGGGAGGGTACCCTAGGGGTACCAAAGGGCCGGCCCTTAACATCTGCCCTTGGGTACCCCTAGGGTACTCTACGTCTCTTTCTTTTCACACTCTCACTTTGTCTGACGCTCATCATCTCGCACCCTCGTACTAAACAACGCACTCTAATTAGGGGGGGGGGGGGCTCACACAAAAAGTTGGCATATCTGAGGCCGTATTCACCAACACGCTGGGAGCCTCTGGGGGGGGGAGGCGTCAGCGGGGACGTAAATGCTGATTTGTAAATTTGAAGGAAACCGATAATGGGGAACAAAGCTAACACGCAATCTGAGGCCGTACGCCGTATTCACCAACGTTCAGGGAGCCCTCCCTAGGTTCACGGGTGCTCTCAGTCTCTTCTGCCCTCGCACTCTCTACGCACTCTTTAGCTCCCTAGGGAGGCCAGGAACGGCTCCCTGCGTGTTGGTGAATACGGCCTCTGGTCCTATACCCGACCGACAAATTCTACACAATATAAAGTAATAGCTCTCAAACCATAGCTTTTAATAAAAATTATTAATCTAATCTGGCCAAGTTCTAAATCGGATACCTTCATTTTCTTCTCTTTCTCTACTTCTCCACTCCTCATCTTCTCAAGATCGGCCTGTAGTTGATCCCTCGTCACCTCGAGCTCTTTCATCGACGCCTGCAAGAATACAACATAATTTAGTGAATATTTAAAGGTAATAAGTATGATACGTGATACCACTTGTCATACCGCTTTAAAATTTGTAACTCGTGCTCGTATGCTTATGCTTGTTACCTACCTGAATAATTTGAATACGCAAAACATACACCATTTCGCATCTTGTCTGGGTCGGTCTGGTAAACCAAATTTCGTTGGTTTGGTAAGAACTCAATTCCACGAGTCACCAGGTGAATTAAGATGAATTAATTGTTCAAATAAACAAACTCACCGTAAGCTGCTCCAACTGCTTATCCTTGTCGGCAATTTCATCACGAAGTTGGGAAATCTAAACAAAGGCAACTTACTAATACTTACGATGGGCTGACAAATAAGCGATCAACTTGTTTCAAAAGAAAAAAAACTATACTCAGAAAACACAATGTTCCAGCCTACCTATTTACTTAGCACATTGGTACGGCAGTCTAATAAGCGTCTTGATGCACTGCACGTTCTTTTAAAAATAAATTAAAACTTAGACTGGCACAACAGGTAAACTCACCACTTTATGTTGTTCCTCGGATGGTGCTCCTCCAGCTCCGCCCTCTCCGGATCCGCCTGCGGACGCCAATCTTGACGTAAGTTGGTCGATCTGAATATATTGAAAAGGTGTACAGAGAAAAATGCTACTTACTATTGCACAGCTATGATTTACACAATGAATATATTCAAGCACATCAATCGTAACAATAACAAATAACAACAACAAAAAACTAACACGTTACTATACGGTCACTGCATATTAGCAATAAAGGAAAATAGAAATACAAAACGATACTAAATTGTGGGTATATCCGTGCCCACCAAATACTCAAAATGTAACGCCTGCAAAGGTTTTGGCAACATATAAATGAGCTTACAGGAACCCGCGTTACCAAACGAATCATCATCACTAAATCACAAGGCGTAAGAATAGAAACATGTATGTCTACCTGTTCCTGTAGCTCCCTCTTGTTCTTTTCCTGTTTGTCAATCGTCTCCTGCAGACTTCCGTACTTGGCCTCTCCCTGTTGTACAGTAAGCCTCAGTTCGGCCAATTCCCTCTCAGTGGTCTCCAACTGCTTGGCAGAACCTTCTGAACCACTTTCCAGATATTGCATCTTCTGAAACACAACAAATTACCGTAAGCTAATTTATTTATTATTTATTAAATAACACCACAGTTCAAAATTTGATGATAAGCAACAGGACTCACTGGCTGACTGGCTTTTAAAGGAGGAGGATCACGATAATTAAGCGCTCAATTACTTTCATTTTATCGAAAGGTGATGATATTAGCTTCTTCTAATACACTAATAGACATGCTTTACAAAGCACACTCCTTTAACTCGAATCAGTAAATCAATATAAAGCTTCGAATTCTATCAAAATTCTTATCCTATTAAGCAAGCTGTTGTTTTCAATAGTGTGTATGCAAATTTATGCTTGCTTGGAAAATGAATTGCAAACTAAAAGTTGAATTCACGGTAATCGGTATTGAAAAAAAACAAGTAAAGGGTAACCAGAGGCGGTATTCACCAACACACAGGGAGCCCTCCCTAGGCTCACATGCGTTATGAACCTCTTCTGATCTCGCACTCTTTAACTCCCTGGGGAGGCCACGGAGGGCTCCCTACGTGTTGGTGAATTCGGCCTCAGGAGTCCTCCTCTACCAAATCAGTAAACTAACAAACCTGCTTAGCCGTCTTGTAATCCGAGCTCAACTTGCTGATGCAAATACGCATGTGTGCCAGCATCTCATCATCCAATGGCTTGTCTGTGTTCTCGAAATTAACCTAAACAAAGAAAAATATACAAAAAAGAAAGGCAAACATCATACGGAAAGCAAGAGACATACATATGTACATGTATATTGCATATGATCATTTTAATGAATACCGTAGCCGCGATATGGACCAGGGTAACCTGGCAAAACTACTGTGGACGAATGAATGATTTCCTGTGTGTTGATGCTTGCTGCTAATAAAGCTTGCACAGCATCTCTCCTATATATTCCCCATCACTTACTTCCCACAGTAAGGTACACTGAGTGGGAGCCTAAGCCTACCTAAGAAACTTATGGATGCAATGACAAACCTTAACATTATTGTCAACTTCGGACAATTCCTTGAGCATTACTTGGATGCTTTCCTGTACTCGTCGCTTTTGTGAGTTGAGTTGCTCCCTTACAGTCTCCATCTCAGCCGACAACTAAACATTGCAATATTAATTAAAACTATCACAGTTCTCAAATTAAGTACACCAAAGCTAATCCAATAATATGATATGTCTGAAACACTTCCCTTTTCACGAAACTTGTTCGCAACATCACATTGATATAATGTGTTCAACATTACAAACGCAGTCCAGTTCAGCATCAGAAGCTGCGATGGGGACACACATGCCCAGTAAAGTAGCGGGGAAATGTGGAAGAATATGGTCAAACTAAAAGTGTGCCTAAACCAATAGAAATTCCCATACCTCTTGCAATTCTTGCAACTTCTTGCTCAGGTCTTCATTCAACTGCTCATTATCCTTGGTCTTCTGATCAGCCTCCTGTACCTTGGCATCGTAGTTTACAGCCAACTCCTCGAGGGCGTTGAGAACCTAAACAAATGTTTTTTTTAATGGAAAACAAAACATATTCGGTCTTCGCCCCACTAACAAAAGATTCCATGGAAATAAGAATCCTCTCTGGTATCACAGATAGAATCACCACATCAACAAAGGATAACGTTTATGTATAAATGTACAGGCAGGAGCACGACAAACATTGTCTAGGAGAAACGTATTAATTGCAAAATAAAAATATAATTCTAATTCCCCACCTCCTTGGTCTCCTCCTTAGCGGCCTCATTATCTCTGGTCATAGCACCATTCTCTGCCTGGCAGATCTCCAGCTCCGCGCGAAGTGTGGAAATCTGGTCTTCTTGGTCTCCCAGCTAAATAAATAATATTAATTTAATCAAAAAAAACATGCTTCATCTGGTTCACATGGAATGAAACATGAAACCCCTCCCCCCGCACAAACTACTCTTCACTGACTAGTGTACTTATGTGATATGCTAATGGATTATACAACAAACCATTTTATGCTCAATTTCAAAAATAAGCGAAAAAATACAGTATGATAAAGTGACTCTTAACCTGTTGTCTCTGCTGTTCGAACTTTTGACTCTGCGACTGAATCTCGTCGTCTTTATCGTCGAGTTGACGGTACAACTTGGCGATATCCGTTTCGTATCTGAAGCACTTACTTGTAAAGGAAAAACAGAAAACACATCTAATTCATACTTCACAAATACATACCGAGATCACTTGGCTTGCCTGTCTCAATGTGTCATACCGTATGCCCTTCTAATTAATTATATGTTTGTCGTACTATACAACGAGAATAATTGGTTCTCCTGACCATCTTTACAACAAAATATTTAAAACGCAAAAATAAAGTTCTCACTTTCTCCTCTCCTCGTCAGTGATTGGTCCAGTGTTGGCGGACACAGGGAGGGGGGCGATCACCGATTGGTCCATGGACATGATCATCGATTCAGAGGAAGGAGTTAGAGACACTAAACACACGGATGTGAAAATAAAACAAGCCTCATTACTCAATAGCCCTCCGAATGGGTAAAAGTGTTAATACCGGTTGGAACTGTATTGGACTATGCTTCCAGGCTAGAAACACCACACGAGTTGTAGAACGCATTAGGTCAAAATATTCCAAATTAGCATAAAATCCTCGGTGAGACATACAGTCACAGTCCATAAGGTATGCCCAAACAAATAATCTAGCAAACTATATACCAGTACGCAACAGTTGCATCCTAAGACAACATACACCGAGCTTTCCATATGCACCTCCCAAATGTTGCAATGTGTATGTGTATGGAATGAATAAAGATTCTTACGGATTCGAGTACATTCTTAATAATAAAAACTGACTTCCATCCGGAGCCATAGCTCCATCTCTGATCCATTCAGATTCGGGCACCTTCTCGCCGCTTCTCCATCTCTCCAATTCAGCCATGGCAGCGGCCAGCTGGGCCTTGAGGCGAGCAACCTGAAAAGACAAAGGGTAAAGTTCGACCCACTCTTCGCACGAGAACTGAACCACGTACACTACTCTACTGAAATACAGGACCTCTGAGGCAATCACTTCTAAATTGGCCCCTACGAAGTACATTTGAGAAATACCGTTCTTGAAACATCACGATTTAGAATCTGACTAATCCCGTCGACCTCAATAAAACGCGTCTACCGTCCACATCTAGGTTCTGTGCGAACAGTAGATACATGAGATAACCCTGTCAAACATTACGCGCTTTTGCACGCACTCAAAGAATACACAACACCTTAAAGCGAAATACTGGCCGGTTTTTGAAATGCATCTCTAGTACTTGCATTCCTAAGCATTTATGTGGGGTCTAGTCTAATTGGGGCCTAGTTTTTATTCTAATTTATGCTCATTTGCATGTGCTGCATAAGAAAGCAGGTGTACGCAATACGGTTCAAAAACCGGCTGGTATTTCGCTTTAACTATTAATTAGACTCGTTTCGTTACTTACGGTGTTACAAGTTAAATGAGTTAACATCAAAGTGTACCTTTTCCTTCTCCTTTTCCCATCGTCTCCTCCATTCTTCCGCAGATAACTCCTCATTGACGGCAACCACGTTCTTGATAGTCTTGGCTCTGAAATCAGGAACGTAAGCTTACCTCCCAGTTATAACTAGCCAGTGTATAAGGGAAAGTATGGGATACAAGTGCCCGCAGTGGCTGACTATCAGAGAACTGGCACTTGAATTAAAATAATACATAAATACCCGCCACAAAAATACGAAAACAACGACCCCAGAGCCAAGAGTTAGCTTTTCATTCCAAATAAACTTCAGGTTTTTACCCAGTCGTCTGACAATAAAGGACTGCTTGAAATAGCCGTCCAGAAACATTGAACTTAGACCAGAATCTATGAAAGCAAAAACAAATGAAACAAACAAACCGAGCTCCGAATTGCAGAGTACTCTTCGTCTCGGCCTCGTTATATTCTGCAGGCGACGCACAAATAATCACAGTCGTACGCGAGTTACCTGAAGTGAATAACGAATGATTGTGATAATAAATATGAAATTCCGCAAGGAAAACGATTCAGTCACCTGCAAAAACTATTCAGAAAAAAACTGCAAAAGTCACAGTGCTATACTGTGGTGCTATCCTACACTGAAAAATTAATAATTCAACAACTAATGATAAACAAGTGTTGTGCTGTTGTGAGGACCTTAATTCCTAATAAAAACGAGACCAGAGACACGAAGTATACATTAGTTTTCAACAGAAACGTACCACCAAGTGATTCTTGTAGAATACGCGTCAGTTTCGAATCACGATATGGTACGTGAGACTTCTGTAATGAGCAATATAATACTTCATATTCAACTTAAATCTTAAATGCCTCTAAAGCTTCAAAATACTACAATCACTGGTCGCTTCAAAGAACCACTGCGAATAAATAAGGACTAACTAGACGCACAATTACGTAGAATTTGCATAATTACATCATTACAGGCAATTACAAGCACAATAACAAAAGAACTAAACCCTACCGTTCCTTCAGCAAGTGCAGATATGACCATGCCGAGTGTAGTCAGTGACTTGTTAATGTTCTTCGCTTCTTCCAACACAGAGCCCTCAGCGCCGGTCTTGGAAACCTGCAGCATTAATGTTATTTAAAATACAGTCTGTAACCACTAACCATTTAATGTTATTTAAAATACAGTCGTAACCTGCTATCGTCCTATACTGATCCCCTCAATTATAGACAGACACTAACTATACCAATAACGAAGAAACATTTTCATTTCGCTCGTACCTCACTTCATGAAAACTAGAGTTTTGCAAAAAAGACAAAGACTAGGAAACAGTTAGCATCCACCAAGTTGACTACAAATAATATGGACTCAGTGAAACATCAGAATATGACCGTTTGAAACTAATAGATTCAAGTTCCCATGTGCGAGTGTCTCCACACACATACAGATATTTCATAGATATGTCATGTCATAAAGGAAGAAAATGAAAAGAATAAAAGAAAAATAACATATAAGACTAAGGCGAACCTTCTCCGAACCGGCCAAATCGACCAAGTACAACTTTCCAGTCAGTTGTTTCTTGGTCTCCGTGTCCGTTTGTTGAATACTGATCAGGAACACAGAATGGGATCGAGACGAATGTTCGTTCATGTCTACAAACAGTTTATTTTAATTGATATATTATTTACCAAACTAACAAACTACCTTATACTACTCCACATAACGTATGGTAACACTGACACTGATTAAAACAATTTGTTCCCCTCTACCTCCCAACACAAAAAAAAACAGTTAAAGATAAATAAATGAAAGCAACGGGTCTAACTACTTTACTACAGAATGTTGTAAACATAGCAGAAGACGAAGACCTATCTAGCTCCAGAATCCAGAAACTAAAATATGACAGAAAAATTAAAAAAACCGACTAGTGACTGCAACCATTCGATTCGACTTTCCAGCTTCAATTGCTCCCATAATCTCGTCGGGTGAACTCACTGCCATTTCTGTCGCATTTTTCACATAGGGTACTCGGTTCTTGTCCTCGTGAATTGCCAAATTCATCTTTGTAACTAAAAGTAAAAGTAAACTTGAAACAATAAATCTAATCTGTATCTGTAAAGTAATATGAATATTATAGTAAAAGTAAATCTAATCTATAAGGTATAAATATTACAGAAAAAAAAAAGTAAATATTATCTACAAACATCATAGTAAATAGTAAAAATATAAGTGCGTACATATTACAGAAGTGCGTACATATCACACATACTATAATCCACAAATATCAATTAGCAATATGTAAGAATATGACTAGCTAAACAAAAAATATTACAAACTACACAAATAGACCGTAAACAAGAAAAACTCACTGTCTAACAAATCCCTGATCTTTTCATTATAGATCTCAAAGTAGGAGACTTTTATTTGGAATTCCAATTTCGAGTCCATAATATAAATGTGGTTGAAGATATCGCTCACGATACGGGGAATGATACCCGTCAACTCGGTGTTCCCAAATACTCCCTGAAAGAAGATATAACGGTACTTTGACAAGTTACATCGTATGGCCCAACGGCTACCGCTTTCCTCTCTAATGCCAACAACCTGAGCCCAAATCTAGCCAGTGACAGCGTAAAAATGTGTGCCAAAAAACCAGACTCTGACTTCCAAATGCATTGGATGTGTAAATAAAGTGGTATTCATTCGTAAATACAATCTTCCTTGATCTATCATTATGCTTAGTTACGGAATGTATTCACCAGTAAAGTAGTACCGGGAATTTCAAGCAATTGAGCAGATATCCCTAGTTGGCTCTACATTGACACCCACTTCGTCATTTCGACCTCGGCACTGTCTCTTTACACCAATACCAATGATATGATAATGACATGTTCAATAAAAACATCACAACTAACCTCCATAGTGTGAGTCTTTCCCGACGAAGTTTGTCCATAAGCAAAAACAGTTCCATTATATCCATTTAAAACGTCCTGTACTATGTGGTAGGCCGCTCCTTGGTACACTTGTTCTTGGGTGGAGTTTGGTTTGAACACACGGTCGAATACGTACACTTTGCCCTGAAATGAATAGACTAAATAGCATAAATCACCCCGCCAAGAGCGGACGACCATCTCCCGGTCTCTTAGCTATCACCCTTCTGGTAGGGTGAGCCATATCCCGAAAAAAAACCGTCAACGTCCGATCATTATACATTATATGCAAATTAGTCTAAATCACCTCCCGACGAAGTCTTGTACCATCTCCCCAAAGTGTTGAGATGCGGACCCTATTTATGCCCTGACTAGACTATTACTACGGAACCGCACAATTATTAAAACAACGTCATTATCGATTAAAAGCCTCGTCACATCGATTATTCAGCGTTTAATTAATACACTATATTCACTAATTTTCTTGGTCAAACTTTTTAAATACAAATAAACCGTTCAATTGCTACTGAACCGCCCAATTATTAAAACAATGTCATTATATATTAAAAGCCTCGTCAGGACATCGACTAGTTTAATTAATATTATATTTACTAATTTTCTTGGTCAAACTTTTTAAACACGACCCCCACCATCCCCATCCTGCAAACACAAATCTACTGTTTTTCCCAACATAGACAATGTTGCGAAACGCTCTTTGTTAAGCGTCTACAGCAAGTTCAAACAAAATTTCCATTGCGGGCGCTTTCTTGCCGGCAATTTCGAAATTTCGAAACCGGATGGCCGCCTAGGCCTATGCCCTTTCTCTCTCTCTCTCTCTCTCTCTCTCTCTCTCTCTCTCTCTCTCTTTCTCTCTGTGTTTCTCTCCTTTTCCTCTTTACTCTTCACGCTTAACTCTATCTCTCCCCTCCTCGCGTCCTCGCCCTATTTCATGCCATATAAGTCAATCAGATAGTTAGGACCATCAGCTGTGACACCACTATCCGGGATTTGGCAGACGACCACAGACCGAATAAAAAGAGAGATGAGTAGAGAAAGAGAAGTTACAGATTCAGGATGACAGGTAGAAACGAGAGAGAGAGAGAGAGAGAGAGATAATCCAGCGCATCCATAAGTTTTGCTTCCAGTGATCTATTAGCTCTTTCCTCTACGGAGAATCCTTTATCTAATTACGATTATGCACTATTCTTCTCCACGTACGCACAGCACAGTTCACTACCCAAATGCCCTTGCAACAATCAATTAGCGCGGAACACATCAACTGTCGTATTTGATCACTGATATATAATGATTAGAACGCTGGTCATAGATACCGACATATTAAATCCCAGGTTCTCACGATCAGCTCACGCCACTTGTTCACTTACTTAGGCTTAGGCTTAGGGCAGGACTCAGGCTTCAAAGAACTTTTGCAGAAACTTGCAAACAGTATTGACGTTAACGCCTTGACAATTTTATATTATTTACTTTGGTTTGGGATTGGGACTTAATCGACACACCGGCAAAACCCTTACATCATTGTCCGTATAAAATATAATATCAAAAGCTAAAATGATTCATTTAAAAAAATTTATATATTCCTTGTTTTCCTCTCCTCTCTCTCTCCCCCCCTCTCTCTCTCTCTCTCTCTCTCTCTCTCTCTTTCTTTCTCTCTCTTCAAAAGAAGCACAGAATGGATGGAGGTGTGCTGTCATTGTTTCTACTCTCCAAATATTTGCCCAATGTTCAGCGCGGTGAAGTTCTTGCCTTCTTGCTGAACACGCGCAACATTTGCGGCAACACAGTCAGAAAATCGTCAGAGCATATTTTTCAGTTTCAAAGGCCAAAGACTACATATCACTCAGCAATAATACCACCATGCGCCAATCAAAGAAAGTATTTAAAAATGGTTTACTACTAGTTTTCACCATAAAGTAAGGTAATTAAAAGAAACCAATTAAAACAGTTCCACAAAATATTCGCAATTATTTCAATCGATTCGCATTCTAACCCCACCAAAACGCGATTCTCGAATAGAGAAAATCAATCCCGCCTCGCCTGTTTAATGACCCTTCGCTTGTGAATAAATCAGGGAGTTAGTCCTTTTATCTACAATAAAAGAAACCGCCGAAATGCACAATGAAACACAATACGGAAATTTCGGGATGGTTGATCGTTTTATAGTTACAGGGGACAGTTCTGTGCGTTTTGAGTTTATCCCCCAAAATACCGTATTACAATGGTTAGTGGCAATAATGAGTTGACCTTGGCCTGACCCTCCTGTAGTACATAGTCCAAAACCACAATTCACAAAGTAAGGACAGTTTCACATAAATCCTCAATATCTTTAATAGCACTTTGCATGTTAGAACCGGGCCCAGACACAGCTCTCGCGAATCATTCGATACATATGGTGAATTCAGTTCGTTCGTTGAAATGATTGAACACCTGCTAGCGCGCGGCATCACAACGCCTATTGAATAACGACCGACCCGCCTCAGCCTCACACACACATTATATGACAAATTGGATTCGATACTAAATCACATCATGAAATAAATTATGATATTGTGAATCATTCTCATACCCTAAATCATGCAAGGAAGGTGCAAAGGGCAAGGTCAACCATTTTCTTTACAAAACGTAGCCTTTCCACAGTTACAACAATAATGGACATTACTTTGAGACTGGTTATCCTGCGTTTTTATAATCTTTCTAAAGTTCCCACCCCCAATTAAAACACAACCCTTCGTTTTATAATACTAATTCCCCACACTATTCCATCTTTCACAAATCGTCAAAATGCTGTAAATGTGTGAAATTCGATATCAAACATGTGGCAGAAACCTTACGAGACACACGCTTTGCAAAAAAATATAGAAGCAGAGTGCGTACGCGTCTATTACGCGGTGGTACAGAACCCACATTTAGCAAACTTTCGAGGTTGATATTAAACCCAAGGAAAGAAGGTCAGAAGGTGGTCACGAATCATGAAACAACGAAATGTCAATAACAACAAAAACTTAAAATCATGTACAGAGAAGTATGGAGTTTGTAGATTAAAATTAGAAATGATGATAGATAATATTAGTTGCATCGACAGTAAACAGGAAAATAAGCGATACCCAGTGCCCGTACAATATGTTAGTACGTATTATTTATATAATAGTACAACGCCAATCATTCATTCTAAATAAATAGCAATCAAAGGGTAAAGGACATAAATTTTAGGCGGCGCTCAGCTCAAAGCATTTGATAACCAGAAAGCAAATAAAAACGTGTCAATTTCCGGGCAAACTATGATCTCTTTTTGTTGGAAACAATAAACAATGGATGGAAACTTGGAAGCGGAACTTGAAAAAGACCCGAGGTAACACTAGAGCATGCTCGCCAACTTATCTGATACGAAAAAAAGGATATGTACAATCGATCAGAAGAAAACAAAACCTTTAGTATATTCTTCCAGGAATTATTGAAAGAATAATTGAAAACGAGAACGAACCGCTAAAGAGATCTGATCCTCGCTTCCTTGGGGAAATTTGGGAAGAAACTTTTCTCCTTGTTCTTCTTCTTTCTTGTTCATCGGCCGAATGCGGCAGAAAACCTGAATCGAACTTTCTAATATTAATTGATCATAATAAAGCGTTACTTACGCAATTTCTGCACACAGCTAACCTCAAGAAACATATAACACAACCGTTTGAACAACACGAAGTGAAGCTCTATGAGTAACGTGCGCGCTATGAGACGTACATTCAAAACCAATAAGTTCCATACTACAAACTGCGTTATTTGACCCAACATAAGGTAAGAACCCAATCTAGAAAAAGGAAGACTGTCGCAATTAGCAATGCCTTGATTATTTTAGAAATAAATAAAACTGCTCACCTGCACGCCGCATTCTGCTGGATTGCTCATTGGGCCTGTTGATTGGCGACGGCCGTTCGCCGCTCTTGAGGCCTGTAAATACATGTTCTTCCAAAAACAACTTCGCAAATGAAAATTCAGGGATTTTATTTAAAAAAAATTGCTGTCATAACTTCGAACGAAGGGAAAATGTACAGTAAATCCATGCCTTGCCTTGTGTCATAATTGAAGAGGAAGAAAGATGTTATTTTCAGAATAGGAATGCTTTTAATAATAGCTGCATTCATACTCAACTCAAAAAAAATGAAAAAAAAATAATCAGATCAAGCTACAAACTACACAACGAGATTTACTGTACTTCAAATTTCGCAATATAGAATTCCGCGTGTAATATTTTTATTCAAATTGTTTTCAAACCACCTAATTTCATATTCTGGATTCCAATGAAGTATTAATTTTTGTGTTTAAATTATAAACCAACAAAAGAGAATAAATATATTTTTTAATATTGATTTCCAGGCTGGCCAGACCGCTAAAATTGGTCAATCGTGGATTGTGTGTGTCTCGTGTGGGCGGTGCTTCGAGTCATCGAGCGACTGCGCACATGCAACGCAGTCCCATGGCGCGTCGCGTGCCTATGAAACCCGACCGGAGGGATCGAATCCTATGGGAGACGATGAGATGACCGACGAATTCGTCGATCGGCTCGGAATAGTAATATTCATGATATTAATACTAAAGCGACGTCACACGCGGTTTTGAAACGTATGCTGGACGTCGGATGCTGGGTTCCATTCCGTGTCGAAAACATCCAGACGTGCAGAGTACTTTGCATATAACACATGGAAATGTAGTTGGCTAGAATACGCTTTCGATACGAATAATAATATAAAACAATCATTGTAAAATTTAGCTGGGTGCTTTTCTTCAACAAAAAAATTGCATGTCCTTTCGCTTAGAAAAATTTTCGGAACTAATTGTAAGACGAAAGACATCTATAGAGACACCGAATTCCATGGATTCAGAATCCAGACACTGCTGTAAAAAAAAGTCGATAGAGTAGAGGTAGAGAGCCGACGAGGTACCGTAGTCAGTAGTCACACACAGCAACGATGGGGTTGCCTTGAACGAGTAAAAAATCGTTTGTATATGATTGTTATGGACGACTATGCATATCAGTATCATTGTGATTCTATGTGCTAATCAAATGGCCCAACTAACTGTATGCTCGCGTGAAATGTGTCTGAGGTTATGGTGGTACGGTCTGGTAGTACGGCCTGTCTGGGGTTATGGTAGTACGGTTATGGCAGTAGGGTAGAAGAATAACATAATCCCATGAGATTTATGTTTCTGCAAAAACTCCGCTTCTTTTTATAATATCCATCACAACTTTGTTTCCCTGTACTCATTCGTTGCCACAGATGCAGATCCAGATGCATAACTCATCTCCAGAGCAGTCTAAAAATGTTCAAAGAACCACAAAGGAATGACCACAACGATAGTAGACTGGTACTGTGAGTGAGATACACTCATGCAATGCTGGACGACTCACAAACTGTTCAGTTTTTTGTGTGGTGCAAATTCATTTGTTTTAATCGAATTTCAGAATTATTACTGTGAAAACAGCGTTTCGTTACCTAGAACTCTCGGAGTTCCACCAGAGGTACTGTAGTCAGTATCATTTTTTTTCTTTATATGGGCCTTACAGCGTTGTAAACTCCTTGTTACCATTGTGAGAATCACCTTCATTCGGTTTTACATTATGAAGAAAAAGAATGAAAACGATACCGTAAAACGTATTTTGACGTTTATGACTACTGTAATTTGCCGGGGAATAACTCTGCAAGTTCTAGGTGTAAAGACACGCGGTTTTTACATCATCTGAAATTGAGGAAAACTTTTTTCTCGTGGGATACAGTCACTATATATTCCCTACAACTGTAATTGAATTAACCGAATTGCAATCCATTTGCAGCGAAGCAATCAGTCCTGCAGTCCTGTTCGATTCACATGCATACCATCATCCAAATCTAAAAGTAGCAAGGAAACTTGAAATCACATGCGCATAAAGCCTTCTGCCCCAAACCTCAACTATAGTGATTGCACTAAGTGCACTGTTGAACTAATGCGCTGTTGGTGGAAATTATTTCCAATTAGCTATATCATCTACTTTTTTCATCCTCTTTCACGTCGTTGCGCTCTTTTATACGTTTACTGAGTCTAATAAATATGATACATAATCTATAGCATCATTTTGAATTGAAAACAAATGACAAATCATATAACATGTTTTACAAATATATCTATAGAGATAACATATTTCATGGATATAGGTAGACATTGCTGTGGGAAAGTCCCTATAGAGACCCTGATGATATCCGCATAAAATACCGTATTGTCCGTATTCACACAGAACTTATGCCCTTTGACCTTTGACGGGAAATCGGGACAATTGTCGAAATCACACAAAACAGCCTTTGGCCGGTTACCAAATGGTTTTCACGAAAGAAAAAACATTTGTCAGTTACCTTTTGATGACTATTCGGTGACGGTTTTGTGGCAAACTTGGTCACGACAAAGTCACCAAGTGGTCACCAAATGAATAGGCCCACGAAGAAACCAGGTAACCGTCACCAAATGGTCCTACCGACCCTACCGTTTCCTATAATAGCGCCTCGCACTAACGTGGAATGTTATATTTAGTACCGTGTCTCAGCCCAGAGGCCGTTTTCACCAACATTTACTTCCGTCAAAAAATTTTGACCGTCAAAAAGGCACTTAGGTTTAGGATATTTTTGACTGAATTACGCTGCAACACCCTTTTTGATGCATTTCACCAACATTTGCCTTTTTTGAAGTAACACGTTGGATAACAGTTAGATTACTTTTTAAAACGAATATGATATACATCTAAGTAATTGCTAAAGTTATTTACCATGTGAACAAGAAATAGCTAAATAATCAAGTATGTAATCAAGTATGTACTTTATTAATATGTGAAATGTGATTCAAAAACTGAAATCATTTTTATATAATGTTTACAAAGTTTATTTACCATTACCATAAAACCATACAATTATTAAAGAAGTTGAGTCAATCAGCTCTCATAATGGAGAAAAAACCGAAGTTTTGGGTTACTTTCAGTTTTTTTCAAATGGTACTTAACCTAAGTACCTTTTTGACAAAAGTAAATGTTGGTGAAAACGGAAGTACCGCGCGCTTTTGACTGAAGTACCCTTTTCGACAGAAGTAAATGTTGGTGAAAACGGCCTCAGGAACGCCATCAATTAGTTTATACTATCACACACTTCCATGTTTTCATGCTCGTCTGCGGTGCTTTCTCCACAAGGCTGTCTTTCGCATACAAGCAATGAACTTCTTTTCGTAGAGCACAAAATGTGGTAGCAAAGGACAAGGTGCACCATGGACCTAATGTAAAATCTAATTTCACTGTTCAAAATTCTAAAACAATCCACATACGCTCTTACAATTGTCCTGGCATAACCGCGTATGAAAATGCATATATCGATCTATCTGTAATATGTTGTCAAAATCTGTCATGCCATATACGGTAGAGACAATAGAATAATTCTTCTTTAAATATTTATTCTCATCTATTCCTATACATTCTATTCGGTCTTGGCGGCCGGCTTTCCATTTTCCCACTTGGTGATTTTGAGAGTCGGCTTGGCACGCTGTGGAGCAACTCCTTTCTAAAATCGACGTAATTATCAGTCAAATTTGAAAACTAGAAAATTACATCAATGCACAAACTTGTGTGGGAAAGGCATATTATACCAAGTAACATTGTCTGACTGAACTGTGATCTGCCACCGAACAAAAACTTCAACGTGCGCAAAATTTTTTCTCTGCGAGATCCTGACGACTGGGCGAAAATCAATGCAGAACCAGATTGAAAAATGTGCGCGGCAAATTCGCGCACTAGTTCGCACTCAAGGATACTAACCGTACGCCCTAAAGACTAACCGTACGCCCTAAAGACTGGACAAGCCCGGCGACCGCTGGGCGAGGTGCGCGGCGAGAGGTTGGCGCAGCATCATTACAATTTTTTTTTTACATTGGCCAAGCGATTTGGAAGAATTGGACACTTATAGTTTAGAGGCCTCCCAATTTTTCTCGAAAACCCATGTCAACTGGTCATGGTCCCTAGGTGGTGGCCAAATGGTCCGTGACCGATCACCAAATTGTGGTTGTCGGTGGAAACCATTTGATGT
Source organism: Pelodera strongyloides (assembly GCA_036852015.1). Lineage (NCBI taxonomy): Eukaryota > Metazoa > Nematoda > Chromadorea > Rhabditida > Rhabditidae > Pelodera > Pelodera strongyloides. Next base: position 56,449 of record JAANDG010000435.1, on the reverse strand, counting down.
TTTCTGTGACCACGGTGCAAATTCCACGATCCTGTGTACGATTGCTTTACGGTATTAAAATAGTACTGTATGCAAACCTTCATGCAATCACGGGTCACCTGAGCGGCGATCTGCGAATAACGGACGTAGTTAATACCAGCTGCCCTCCAAGCGACCATTATCTACAAGCAAATTACGAAATACATCTCACTGTCAGTACGGTATTAAAGCAGTATGATACATGGTTTGTGAAACATCTACTGAAGAATTCCACTTCCATATATAATATGCGACGCTGCTTCCTTGTGGCATAAATCATAAATGAGAAGAAATTTGCACATAATTTATGGGGTAATTGCTCAGAATACGTTCAAAACCCCGAATCATCTCGCTTTAAAAAAAGAGACAATCCGTTCGAGTAGGTATCGTGAGCACTTCATAAAATTCGAAACTTGGGTCCCCTCCCCCTAAACCAAAGTCATATTTCGACGTTCTAAGTTCAAGTTCTGAGATAATTGGAGATGCAAACAACTGTGTACAACATCTTTACTTTCAATTTACAAAGAAGTATAATAAGCAAATTATGTAAGAGCTAAAACAATCGCGCCAATTCACAAGATAAATATGTCACAAAGCAATGTGTAGATGCATAACACTTTAAGTAAACTCTATCATAGGAAAAAGGACCGTGTTGAGACAAAAAAATATTAAAAGAGTAGGGCCACAACCATTCGAAAAATCAAAGAACATGAAGTGTTTTCGGTAGCCCCTACTCTTTTAAGCTTCATACAATAAAACAGCAAAAGCTATTCACAAAGCAAAACGAAGGGCACAAAACAACTAGAAATTAAGTGCTCCAAAGTGGACCCGGAATCAATATAAACTCGTATGTAATCAGGTTTAACTCGTAATTAGAAAGCAAGCAATGAAGTAAGAAATCTGTCAATATATCAATTTGTACACATGATATGATATAGTAGATACACCACACCGCCCGTACATATATACAATTGTCTCAAACTATACATTATCAAAATTATCATTTACAATCACAAAAATCGATAATGTAGAAGCGTTCCGAGTGAACCGGCGAAACAGAAAATGATAAAAAGGGTTGAGGCCCAGCGGAGAGGGGTATGAGAGAGCGGGTCTCACAGTTTGAGGAGGCGGAGAGTCCAATCAGAGACAGAGAAAACATACAGAGTGATTGGGGACTTGCAATAGGGGGTAAAGAGATAAAGACATGAAGCTCCTCCCCTCCTTTAGCCTAGGACCACTGGGTCCTCAACTCTCTGTAGGAGAGACATCTCATCAAACTAGAGAAACAGAGGATAGGCAACGCTGACAGGCTAGCCGAAGAACCTTATTACCTATTGATTTTAAGTACTACCACTACAAAATAACAAAACTACGGTAAGATAAGAAGGCAAAACATGCTGCATGGAAAATAACTACAAAATGTCGTAAGAAACAAGGTAATACGCTATGTAGAAGCATAACTATTTGCACATAGGAAACCCAGAATCGAGGACAAAAAGTTTGCACAATAGCCTCACTCGGTCTCATATGCAAGAATTAATAACAAAGTAAAGAAGGAAACATATCAGATTACTCCTTGTTGAATGGCGACATGAATCCCGGATTTAAAGGGGAGGTGAACACATGGCCCCCGCGAATCGGCTTCACTGAAACAAACAAAAAAACTATTGAAAAATATCACAAACATAAACGCGTGTCTATGTACGCTAATAATACCGCGCGCGCACGTGTGTGTGTGTGCATGTTCGGTGTTAAGTAATTTGGTTGTCCTTTATCAGTAACTACTAATACATAATTGTTAGTGTTCGCATAGTATTCGCATAACATCTATTGCGGACCTTAATCTTACGATACAGTAGGCTTACATCAAAGATGAGAGTGCCGCACAATTGCCGCTCACGTACAGTAAAATGAAATTGTGAAAAGTGAGTTCCTACCAATTTGTGGGCCTGGTCGTGGTGACGTCATCATAGCGCATCGTACATCGACCATTTTCTTGAGAGTTTCCATTTCGCCTTCAAATCTTTGACGGTCATTTTTCGATTTCTCGACGGTCCCACGAAATTCCTGGAACGATAACAGTAACAGTCAGTACAAATTAAATAGGTAATATGGTTGAGCGTATTCTGCATCCCCAATGTCTTATATGCAAATTTTCGGTACCCGTCTGAGCCGGAAAGGGCACATAATACATATCATAAACGAGAATGCAGTTGTCCAGTACACGTTTCACAATCAACGTACAATACCGCTTTAACAACCCTTGGAACATGCGTATGAACAATAAATAAAAATGAAAAAATGTTCGGAAGCCACTGTACAACACCGAAGGCACATTCAAACAGAAGCAGGTACATCGTTTTTGGCCAAAAAAAAAACGAAAAATAAAGAAAAGATGCCATGCAACGTCTAAAATACATAGCAAAAACGACCACCAACAGAAACAACAACTTTACCTCCTGCAGAGTTCGAAAATGCTTCTTTTTATTGTCGAGCATCTTTCCAAGCAGCGTATTGTGTTTTAGCAGCTGAAATGACACCAATAATAAAAAAGCAAATATAATCTTATTATATAAAGCTGGGAGCTTTGTTTGTTTGTTTGATTGATTGTGTGTTTGGATGATGTGCGTTACGCTCAGGTTGTAGGATTGGTTCAGTAGTTCACGTTCCCGTGCACTGAGCCATCTCACTTCCCGAGCGCCCCTCTCACAAACGTCCAAAAAAGGCTGCATATGTGGAATATGTGTGGTGTATCGTTCGGGCGTTTCTGCGGCACAAAGGGTTCAAAGAAAACTCACGGCACAAAACTCAAAGAACGACCAATTTTGAAAACTTGAAATCACGCTTTTTTCGTCTAATGCTTTATTTACTCTTATTTTACAAAACTTTTCCATATTGCCTTCAACGTGAGATTATCCTCACCTTGAGCAACCTACGAGAATCCAGCCCTGAGCTACGCACTCGCAGACTGCATATACTCACTGCATAGACTCACCAACGCCATTGCGGATGGCTCACACGAATGCCTCACATAATGTTGCATTATACTCCAAGGAAGCGGAGTATCGGCCGAGCGATAATGTTCAAGGAACATCCACTTGCTGTGCAACGCCATTGTGGAGCGCTCACATGAGCACCACACAAAAGTTTGCATGACACCAAGGGCGCGGAGTACATGCCGAGCGATAGAGTTCAAAGAACACCCACTGCAGGGCACCTCCACTGCGGAGCGCCCAGTGAACGCTACAAAGGCTGCCATATACAGAATGCTTGCGGGGTATCGTTCGAGCGATTGTGCGGCAAGTAGGCCGAGATCCCTGTTCCATGCAATTCAAGAAGCAGATTCGCAATTATAATAATACCCTGTCAATTGCATCGATGTGTGCTCAACTTGATGTTCCCCGTGGCGCCGGTCCTTATTTAGGAGGAATATAGTCAACAGAAACTAAGTTATATCCCCGTGTTTGATATTGGTGTAGGTTTCAAAAGGAAAATAACAAAAGTGAAACCATTTCCTTCAGACAAATGTTTGCTTCTAACTTATATAGCCCAGCGAAACATTGCGACTTATCATCCAGGCACATTCCTTTTTTTAGTATTTGAAATTTTTTCGATATTGTAGAGGTAGAGTCCAGCAAGTTGCAGACAATTTAGGAGGAATATAGTCAACAGAAACTAAGTTCTAACCCGTGTTCAATATTGGTATGGGTTTCAAAAGAAAAAGAAAGACTGGAGACTCTTTGGATACATTGCGGCGAAACATTGCGACGTATCATCCAGGCACATTCCTTTTTTTAGGATTTGAAATTTTTTCGATATTGTAGAGGTCGAGTCCAGCAAGTTGCAGACAATTTAGGAGGAATATAGTCAACAGAAACTAAGTTCTAACCCGTGTTCAATATTGGTATGGGTTTCAAAAAGAAAAAGAAAGACTGGAGACTCTTTGGATACATTGCGGCGAAACATTGCGGCGTATCAGCCACGCGATATTAAGCTGCTTTTAGGCTTTGGCAATTTTTTCGATGTCCTAGAGTAGAGCAAGTTGCAGACAATTTAGGAGAAATATAGTCAACAGAAACTAAGTTCTTTCCCCAGGAAACTATTCTTGCGAGAAAGAGTTGCCTCTACTTATAGATATAGCCCAGTGAAACATAGCGACCATCATCGAATATTGGAAAGACGCCTCAGGCGGCGGTAGCCGACTGGTAAGATATAAAGGAGAAGAGTTTACTTTTTTGTTTGTGTGAACATAACGAAACCTGTTCATGAAGAAAATTTTCTATTGGCATAGAGCGTACAAAATCTTTGCCGCTGGCGAGATTCGAACCCACAGCAGCGCACAACCGCTCGATTCATAGTCCAACGCTCTACCTGTTGAACTATGCTAGCTTATCACAAGGGTAATCCTCTGCCCAACATACAACACCTTCAATGGCAAATTTGCATAGTAGCATTAGTCGAGTGGAGATCCAAACTGATTATTATACGCTTCCACAATCAGAGACGCGTGAATGTGAGGGAGGAGAAAGAGCCGATAGTTAACTTTTTACATTCTAGCAATTCTTTTTTAAATAGGGAAACAATCGGCCGAAGGCCTATTCCTCCAGTCGGAGAAGAGCCCGTAGGTCTCTTCGAACGGCTGGTATAATATATTTTACTTTTGTTCAATAGTTCTGGTTTCTAAAAAGTATAGGACACACATATTGATACGGATACGAAATCAATTAGAAATCCGGAGTCTGTCTAACAGATTATGTTTCAGGAGATACACAAGTGGAAAGGGCAATCCATTCGGTGGTGAAAATGAACTGAACCAAGAATGGTCATAAAAAGTAAATTTGAAGTTCACTCACTTGCTGGCGAGCCATCCTCCCTTGATCCACTTCAGCCTCGAGCTCCTGTACCTTTCTGATGAGCTCATCTACTTGCTCACAGGATTCCTTTTTGGCGGCCACCTGGAAATGTTAACTAATAACTTTTGTACAGTTGACATACCGCTTTAAAATCGAACGTGTTTTAGGATTCCTGCCAGAAAAAATCTTGCCGAAAAATCGTTGGAATCTTGCCACAAAACGAGGTAGCAAGACTCGGCGAACAAAAGTGAACGCAGCCGACTCTTCATACTCAAGAGGCGCAACATCATTTTTTTTCAATAAACATTTGTAGATTAACTATTTCAAAAGGGTTCACTAAGCACATACTGACCTGTGTTTGGGCGGATAGAGTCCTCATCTCCTTAAGTAAAGTGATAATCTCATTGTTCTTATCGCACAATACTCGCTCTTTTTCCTCACATTTGACAGAAACTTTTTCCAGCTCGGTTCGTGCCTAGAAACATATTTTGTATACCTCTTTATTCCCAAAAACGTTGCGAAACTAGAAACCAATGGTACGGCACAATAGGAAACATTCGCACACATTCGTTTTCAATGAACTCTGAATGAAAACAGTGAATCAGCAAAGATAATGGCACTTTTGAATGGAATAAACATGTTACGATAGAAACATACTAACCTCATTTAATCCAGCAATGTGTCTCTGAAGTTCCTGCTCCAAAGATATATTTGTTTCCTTACTGAGATGCAGCTCGTTTCTCAGGAAGGCAATTTGCACTTCGGTACCGGTCAACTACATGAAAGCTTACGATTACGATTACATAGAGGCAGATTCACAATCCGAGACATGGCTACCACGACATTTCGGAATTATTGACAAAAACATAAACGCAGCCAACGCTCCATGTATGTGATTGGCCTTTGCGAAAATGACAAATGTCTGTCAAATTTCGAGTCAATGTAAATGACAAGGTCCCGCAGCGATTGTGGATCTAGTACGGATCTATTCCAAATAGTACGGATCTATTTCAAATAGTATGGATCTGATACACTTTCGTTGCAGGACCATGTCAAATGCGCTATTCGCATGGGTTACGGTAGGCATTTGACATTCATTTAAAATGGCCTGAACATGGACAGGCACTTGTCATTTTCGCAAGTGCGAATCGCATACATGGACAGGCTATTTACCTTACGTGACAACAAATTTTCACACTATTGTAACTGCAATATATCTAGTATACAGTACGCTATGCAGCCTGCCGTAATATACAGTAATATGCCGTAAACTATGATATCCCAACATTCAATGAAGCTGACATAACAATACAGTAAGCAATTACCTGTTGTTTGTGTTGTTCCAGTTTCTGGCTCACCGTCTGGATCTCATCATCTTTATCGTCCATCTGTTCGTGTAACTTTGCAATTTCAGATTCCAATCTGAACATAGTTAAGTTAAACAAAGGTAGTAGGTAGCTTAACATACCTGCCGTGTTTCGAAACGCATTCTGTACAACTGCATTCCCTCACATTACGTGGGTTAGAAAACCTCACAGACTCGTCACTCTTTGACTTTAAAAACAATAAATGGGAAAGCAGACGTCCGAAACGTTTCAAAAATTGGTTGTTATACGGTGTTAACACATAACAAACAATTAACCAAATTTGCAATATTAATACTGTAATTATGCCAAAATTAAATTAGCTAACTAGTTAATACAACAAAAAGTGTTTACCATTTATCAATGTTCAATTTCATATTACAAATCACGAACGTTGGAAATTTCACCTAAAATATCAAAACATGGCCACAAAACTAACTTCCTCTCCCTTTCAACATCGGGCATCGAGCCAGACCTGGATGACAAAGGAGTCACCGAACGATCACTAGACATCCGTGACCAACTACTCCATGTCGATTCAATCGATGGGGTGGGAGACACTAAAACAACGAGATGGCCGTTTTTATATATTGGTACTTAGTACTTCCTTTCAGTTTTTGATACACAACGAAGTCAACTCCTCACAAAAACATAATAAAGAAGAAAAGTGCAATGTCCAATTGGAAACACTAGGCAGCGTAGTCGCAGAAGACTAAGCACTCTACAAAATTTTTAGCACACAACGCTACCTGCTTTATACTAGTGAAAATCACTACAATAACACAACACAAAATGCAGATTTGGCACGGAACCATATATCTAAAAGGCTGTAGTAAGGAAAAAAATGTTAGGGTAACCGAAACCGCGGGCCATGTGCGTTCTTCTATTTTCTATGTTCAATAAACTATTCAGCGATTCAAGCTCACCTCGTTTTGGCGTGTCCTTGACCCATTCCCATTCTGGAACCTTCTCCCCTTTCCTCCATTTCTCCAATTCAGACATAGCAGCGGCCACAGAAGCATAGAGGGTGGAAACCTGCGAAAACACGTTTAAAGCGGAATACCGGCCGGTTTTTGAAACGCACTGCGTACAACTGCTTTCTTATGCAGCATAGGCAAATGAGCAAAAATTAGAATAAAAACTAGACCCCAATTAGACCCCACGTTGCATAAATGCATAGAAACGCAAGTACTTGAGATGCGTTTCAAAAACCGGCCGGTATTTCGCTTTAATATCGGGTACGACGGGGGTCGCTGGGCATATTCGCCCTTAGTTTCTAGTTTCTACTGTATACATTAGTAGACACTACAGCGCCTACCCTAGATATACATATATCGCGCCTACATACACCCTAACCTAATAGGGATTGAAGTAAACCTAACTCATCGCCAAGTTAGCAATCCTTAAATACCTTTTCCTTCTCCTTTTCACACCGTAATTTCCACTCGTCTGGCGATAATTCCTCATTAACTGCAACCACGTTCTTGATAGTTCTGGCTCTGGAAAGAAAACGCTTGAGCAAACATAACTATACTTATACTGTACAAAAGAATACAAGTAAGGATATATACACAAGAGTGAATTAGAACAACATAAATGTATATGTATGTATAAATGTAAATGTATAAATGTATGTAAATTTTCATATGTTCCAAAAACACGTGTCGCACTGCTTTAAAATCAGTAAACCATACCGAGCTCCAAATTGCAGCGTACTCCGTGTCTCATCTTCATTGTATCGAGCAGGCGACGCACACAGAATCACCGTTGTTCGAGAGTTTCCTGAAAGTAAATTTGGAATACTAGCCACAGGTACAAACGGTACAAGTGTAACGGAAAATAATGTAAATAGTATAAGGAAAACATGGCAAACAATCCGGAGACAAAAGAGGCAGCCGCTTACTTACCTAAACCAATTAAGTCAACCCCCAAACAAAATCAAGTTGATTTGCTTGAACGCTACAGAACTTAAGAACTTACCACCAAGAGACTGCTGGAGAACCCGCGTAAGTTTGGAATCACGGTAGGGGACATGGGATCTCTATAAAGTAGCAAGCGATAATTATACTTAACGGCTTACAGGACAATATATTAGCGTAATTAGCGCCCTGCTTCGGTATATTAGATTAGATCCTACTGCAGGGGCCCTTCGGGGGTCCCTAAGGACAGTCCCAGCTTTAACCTTTCCATTGAATAACAAGCAATTGCCCACCTTTCCCTCTGATAGTGTCGAAATAACTCTTCCGAGAGTCGTGAGCGACTTGTTGATGTTTTTCGCCTCTTCCAAGAGCACATCCTTAGCACCAGTTTTCGAGCACTGAAACGATTCAAAGTAAACAAACAAACAAAAACAAACAAAGATCCCAGTCCACATATTGTAATACTATATGTAGAGGCTATTTTAACTACTTTGGGCAAAATAAGGAGCAAAAAAGTAATGTGTTCAGGGCATACATTTGAAACAAATGCTAACCTAAACCATTCAAAATAAACAAAGCCATGTTTTGTAACGCTATCTTTAGAGGCTATTTTAACTCCTTTGGGCAAAATAATGAGTAAAAAAAGTAATGTATTCAAGGTATACATTTGAAACAAAATGCTAATAAGCTAACGAACCTTCTCCGAACCGGCCAAATCGACCAAGTACAGCTTTCCAGTCAGCTGTTTCTTGGTCTCCATGTCCGTTTGTTGAACACTGATCAAGAAGACCGAATGCGACCGAGAAGAGTGCATGTTCATGTCTGGAAACCATTTAAGTACATTAATAGTTTGTTACAAAAACAGACCAGCCGGCAGCGTAGTGGTCAGAATCGTTGTCCACAACGATCGTCGCATTTACGCGGCTGGTTCTGCCAGCTGGAGGCGGTACAAACGGTGAAAACTTGCGATGGTTCAGTTGGTATAGTTGATTGGTCTGACCGGTCACTGGTCACCTATTCCTTAATAACTATGCTGCGTCTGCGGTTCTTTGGTAGTCAGATGAAAGGTACTGGGAGCCAGAAGGACATCGGAGCCAAACCATAATATTTTACAGTGCACAACTTACTTGTTGACGCTACCGTTCGATTCGCCTTTCCGGTCTCAATGGCGCTCATAATTTCGTTCGGTGAGCACACGGCCATTTCTGTCGCATTCTTCACATACGGCACTCGGTTCTTATCTTCGTGAATTGCCAAATTCGTTTTCGTAACTAAATAGTTCATAATGTAAGAACGTAAAGATAAACATGGTGGCGTAAAGATGTCAAGGCTCAAGGATCAACTGTCTACTGCGCAAAGATAAACTTTGAGTTAAAATTAATTAAGCCTTAGCCTTAATATTGTACAATTAGGCATATCATCTGCGTCGCTAGAGCCGAGGGAAACAAATGAAAATGAGGGTTGGAAACGCACTGTCCAACAGGTCCCGTATGTTCTCATTGTAGATCTCAAAGTAAGAGACTCGGAGTTGAAATTCCAGATTCGAGTCCATTTGATTCATGTGTTGGAAAATATCGTCCACAATTCGTGGGATCACACCCATTTTCTCGGTGTTCCAAAAGTCACCCTGAAAAAGGATACGGAAATGAATAAAAGAAGTCACGACATTCATAGCGTAAGTGGGCAGGCACACTAGCCACAGAACCGTCTCCGATATTTCTACATAGTTTCTATGTTCATGACCTAATCACTCCGCGCATATAATTAGTTATGACGTGTCACGTGGTATCAGCAAACAGCAATATATCAGACAGAAACGTATCACAACTAGACAGCATTTCGGGTACCAGGTCCGGCTCCGAACAAACCATTGAAGTGCATGCCACGACGACGTCTAAGTGCCTATTGCTTATTTAGATTCGCCTCATCTTCTACTAACAAAACCTTACTTGCGCAAGAAAAAAACTAACCTCCATCGTGTGAGTCTTCCCGGAAGACGTCTGTCCGTATGCCATAATGGTTCCATTAAAACCATTTAGAACGTCTTGAACAATGTGGTAGGCTGCTCCCTGGTATACTTGCTCTTGTGTGGTATCTGGTTTGAATACACGGTCGAAGTGGAACATCTTACCCTGAAAACAGATAGAATGTTATTGTCTCGCATATGTTACATGTGAAATAACTTCAAAAACAAAATTGTTGTTTTCTTTATTTACATGCAAATTATATAGCGCACGATGTAGTAATGACCGAGACAGACGGCATCGTCACTCAGTATTATACTGCCACTGCCACTCCGCCTCAATTGTTGTTTTTTTCTTCAAAAATTGCTACGCGATAAGTAATGGTTTGTACTTCTGGAATCCAGAATGTTAACAATATTCCAGAATACGACCAAGGGAAAAAGCATAATTGAAGCCATAAGAGAAAAGGATCAGACGATGATAACTTCCTTCCTTCCTTCCTTGTTGTTGGATGTTGGAAGGTAATGGAAAAGAAGAATAAGAAAACATTAAAAAAAATACTAAAGAACAAGACCCACCGCTAAAAAGATCTGATCCTCAGTTCCTTGGGGAAATTTGGGAAGAAACTTTTCTCCTTGCCCTTCTTCTTTCTTGTTCATCGGCCGAATGCGACAGAAAACCTAAACTGAAGAACATATGCATTATGCACATTCAATACACTTCCATAGCGCAATTGAAAAAGTCTGGACTGACTGGACACTGTGGTAAAAACCTTTCGCCAAGCAAGAATTGTCAGAAGAATAATAATAGAGTCCGAATGCGACAGAAAAACCTCATTCGGAAGAAAGCTAATGAGACACAATGAAGGAAAGGAATATCACAACAATAAAGTGCATAACACACACTTTAAACGGAAATAACATCAATAGACCTTGTTATCTTACAAATAAAAATGCTTACCTGAACACCGCACTCTGCTGCGTTGTTCATTTGACATGTGGACTGGCGTCGGCTGTTCATGCTGAAATCAAGAAAACGTACAGTTGTTAGCCTAGCAGACAAAAACAAGCATAACATACAGAAGAAATCACATTGAAACTTTACACTGAAAGTATAAATGCTGAAAATTTGTTCGAGAGAAACTGTTCGAAAAACCCGGGAATTTGTTCGAAAAACCCGGGATTGTTAATTTTCATTACTATATCGCGCGCTTTCTACCGTACTCTGGTGTACTGTATATGCCGCAAAAGTGCATGCAATGTGCCAAAAAATGCACAAAAACAATTTTTTTTTGGTTTGACCGATTGAGTTGTTCTACCTTTTGAAATTTTTAATTGTTATTGCTGTTATTTATCATTGTCCATGTACACGAACGCTGGGTGTATGCCCTAAGACTCCGATGGGAGCTGAGAAAAGAGCGATCACGCGTATCAGCACGCGTAGGATAAATTCTCCCATCGGAGGAGGCGCCCGCTGTTTGTGCATAATTATATATGAAATTCAGTTTGTTATTCTTCCTTCTACCTCCTCTCAGCGGTGCTTATTTGTAGCAGTTTGGAGTTCACTCATTCGAAATTACTCGTCACTCCTATTTCTTGACACCGATTATTCACTTGCAGATACCGACGTTGCCAACTATTCTCAAGACGGGAAGGTTTTGCCAGTTCTTTTGCGATGTCCATCATCACTATCCCTATCAAAGATTCTACGGAAGATGTAAGTTTTTTGTCTTTATATTGTTTGTTTGCTCATATTTTCTTTCGCATTGCCAGACGAGTTGTTGATTTTTCGTGAATTCACCGATAGCTTCGCCGTGCCGTGTCACTTCGCCTCTCTTCTTGTAGGCTCTACGACTGAAGAGCACTCGACGCTTCTGTGTTGAACTGTGGAATGTCACGCAAACCTGGCAAAAGTTAGCCACACGTGCGGAGGGCTTAATGGAAAGCCTGATTAATCATCGCCTTCGACTGTTGTATGCGAGGGAGCCAGATTACACTGAGGGTCAAGAGATACGATTGGTAGAAACATCATCGACAACCGTGGACGACGGATCAGAATTGGCCAAGGCCGTGCTCGGACCTGACGAAAAACGTCGATTGCTAGAAACAGTGGTCGGTGAGGTCGGAAGCCTGGAAGAAATTCTAGATGACTTGCAAAGACAGCAGACAAAGTTCGTTGCTGCAAATGGAAGGCTGCCTGCAATGAAGGAACTCTGTGGCTCAGATTCTCCTATGAGTTTGACCATTCTTCTCGAATTGGAGCAACTCGTGAATGCTATCGGAGAAATGTACGCTAAAGAGCTAACTGCTAAGCGTGCTGGATTAAAGGATGTCGGCATATTGGAACATAAAGATGTATTTACAGCTGTTTTGATCTCTTATAAGTATGAACCGTTTGTTGAGAAATCGCTCTTGGATAGATTGTATGCTCTGGTGTCTGAGGGCGAGGAATGGGCTTAGAAATTACATTTGTTGTTCTCCCCTGTCATGTTCCTGAAACAATTTATACTTAAAGCCGTATGATTAACTCGGTTGAATATGATCTATTGTTGTTGTTTATTGTCTCTTATTTGAAGTCGCAAAAGTCCATTATTTCTTGCATCCACTGATTTTCTGCAATAAAAAGAATTTATCATTTCGGTATGTTTAAGATTAAGATAGAAAACGTAAGTAACGTCATGTGTATTTTCATCTTTTTAGTTGTTGGGCCGGGTGCCTATTTCTCAGTTTGTTTTAATCATATATTACCATTTTCCATAATTTAGGAGGTAATCGAGATCGACTGTGAAAACCTGCCTGCCGGCGAGGAGCTTTTGGCAATTTTGCGACAAGAAAGGGCAGCTCTTCACTATTGGATAGATGTTGCTGTGAGTATACTCTACTTTTTTTATAAGTTAGTTTTTCCGTTGCAAAATTCGTAACTGTATCTTTATTTTCACACGCCCTATACTATTAAAATTCATTCACTAGGTTCACTTTTAGGTTCAATACCATCGACATGGAATGCACGCCGAATTTATCAAGATTTTGGAATCTTCCGGAGGTTGGTGTTTTTCGACTTATTTTCAATTTGCTTTTTCTTTGCGTACTCTGTGGATATGTGGATTAGATGTACATTACATCAACACGCTTTATTTTCCATACTTTTTAGTGTATGATTTATGGTTGATTGTGTGTGAAATCGTCCAATGACGGAATTGTCCACCTTCTATTCAAACCAAGGGAAACATTTTGCAGGAGAAGCGAGTCTTGATTATGGCGAAGTGGAACGAGATCAAATGCGAGCTTTGGATACCTTAGCAGCATTTTATGTTCAAGAGGTTTGTTTGTTTTAGCAAAGTAGTTTTCATTCTCTTGGTTGGGTCTGATCTTGTGTTTATGAAGTAAAGTATTATTAGTTGTGTTTTAGGTTTGACTTCTTGTCTCACACTCAGTGTTGTACTTTCTCTGTAGTATATGAATCTATTGTTTCAGGGACATAAGGAACGTATGGACAAAGAAAAGCGGAAAGAATTTTACCAAAAGGCTACACTTTTGTATACAACTGCGGATAAAATTCGAATGTACGTTTCATTTTTATTTACCATAGCGCGAACCTCTCCGGTGAATCTGGGGCTGGGCTTATACTGGATCTTCGCGTATTTATCCTCTGTACAACTTGTAAATGCAAATTGTACAAAAGTAGTAAACTCGTCGGTTCGAGAAGTTCTATTTTCTACTTGTTTTTCCATTTTATGTAGTGTGTTTGTTGATCTTAATCCGTTGAATCTAGGTATGAGCAAACTCACTTGTTGGGGCGTGCCTATTTCTGTCTTTTGGAAGGGCCGAGCAAAATAGACCAAGCCGATCAACAGTTCCAGTTTGTTATGAATGCTGTCGGTTTTTAATCATTATATCGTTGTAGATTTACTTTTACAAACTACAGCAACATTGCGTATAACTTTAGCTTTAGGGGCTGGCCAACGCCAAAATCCCGTGATTTGTTTAATTTTCGGATCGCTGTTTTTTTTTATTGAATAACATTGATGTAATGTATAGTTTTGTAGCGTAAACTGTTTTATAGCATGTGAATGATGTTTTAGGATAAGGACAATATCCCAGCGATTCTTGGACGAGCTGTTGTGTATTTCCAGAAGAAAGAGTACAAGAATGCCCTGTTCCACTTTAAAAAGGTTGGTCTTTGTTGGTTAAATGGTTAAATATCAAGCACATTTCTCGTGTTCTCTAGTTCTCTTTCCCACTTTTGGATTGTTTTGCACCTCCTTATTGTGAATAAACAAAAAAAACGAAAGAAACTTTTCGTCTTACAAGACATAGTGATTGTGTTCTCTCTCTCGCAGTCTCAAAAAAATAAAAATCCTCTTTTAGTTCGTTGGACTTTAACTTAGACACGGCTGTTCGGACATGCTTATTTCTGACTCTTAGAAAGAAGGCTCATACAAGATATATGTTATTCGTCACCGTCACTCATCATACTTAATTTTTTAATTATGTAGGATTAGAATCGAGGGCCCGTTTTTCGGATTTCGGGTCATTTTGTTTTATTCAGATATCATTTTTATTGGTTTATTTTTTTCAGGCGTTGAAGATGAAACCCGACTGTCCAGCGGATGTTAGACTGGGCATTGGTCACTGCCTTGTACGAATGGGAAAGTTGGAACGAGCGAGGTTCGTGTTATTTTTTCCTTGATCCCTTGGTCGTACATCTCTTGTATTCGTTATTAGTTTAAGTTATTATTTTTTATGGTTTACGGAAGGCGTACAGGCGTACCATACACTCATACGCTACGTAAGTGCGGAAAAAGTAAACTAAGTAAGTTACAGCAGTCCTGCGCATACCTTATTTATTACATCGTTTTCGTAAATGAGTAGAATTATCACATACCCTTTTTTTCTTCAAATTGTTATTACTGTACATTAAGAAGGCACATACTTATTTGCAATTACAATGTACATTATTGCTGTGGTAGTATGCATTTTACTCTTTTTCTGGTATTTATATGCAAATGAATTTAGGTTGGCTTTCGAGAGATGTTTGGAACTCGACCCCACAAATATGAATGCCACAGTTGCCCTCGCAATCATGGACCATAACACTCAAACGGCGGAAGGTAAGGTTTTCTCACGTTTTTATTCGTAAATGTGATATCTTATCTTTTATATTTAAAGTATTTATTAGGCTATGTCAGCTAAATATTTTGTGTAAAACTTCCTTCTACCGTTATTCCCATGCAAAGCGGAGTATGTAATAGAGTAGTAAGTAATGTCAAGTTGGTACGTTTTGTAGGATAACATGAATATTCTGTCTCATTGCGGCGTGCCTGACATTCTAGGCAATCTCGAACGCTTACGGCGCTCGGTTGGCGCACACTGTCTATTCTTGGATAGTTCCGCATACGATTCTTATTGATTGTCTATTCAGGTGTCCACCGTGCAATCACTGCCCTTACAAAGGCATTTGGAATGGAACCGCACAACCCTATTGCACTCAATCATTTGGCAAATCACTTTTTCTTCAAACAGGTATTTTGTGGAATTTTGTGTGTGTGTGTGGTGATAGGTGATATAGTGTTGAATGTGTGACTGTGCTGTGTTGCTGGGGTACTACGTACTGCTGTGCTACTGACGGGTAGAGGGTTAGAGTTGTAGGGTAACTTGTAACAGGGGCCCAGGGGCGCATATAACTCGGTCGAAATGTGCATACTTTCTTTCCTATTTATGATGTATCTTTGATCTAGTTTCCATTGTCATAATGAAGTGTAAAAAAAATGTTGTTATTCCTTCATTCCTTGATTTCGTTCAGCAAGACATGTCGAGAGTGATCCAGTTCGCCGTGAATGCAATGCACACGGGCGACGTAGAGCCGATTCGAGCGGAGGGAGCCTATCACATTGCAAGATGCTATCATAAACAGAAGGACTACGAGAAGGCATTCAGGGTGAGTGGTGGTTTTTATAGGGAATATTCATGTTTTACATTAATGGGATTTGCCATATACATATATTGCATTGCGCATGCGCAAGAAGATAATTAGTTATGTGTCTTGTTCATAGTTCTCACGTAGCATCTAGTGTAAGTATTACGTTTATTTGTCATGTTAAAATGTTGTTTTCATTTCGCTCGTACCTCACTTCATGAAAACTAGAGTTTTGCAAAAAAGACAAAGACTAACTGAACGGCTTTATTCCCACATGTGCACAAATTCACGCAACGGATTTAACTGAAAGTAAGTGCCGTGACCGCCTGGTTGACCAACGACGTCGGATGGTAACACTAGTTTGCATAAAGTAAACGGATGAACCAATAACACAATAACAGAGCAGCTATAAATATATATACACAGACAACCACGAAATATACCAAAGAAAGAGCACAAATTCATGAAGCAATAACAACGGAAGCAGGAAGTAGAACAAGAAGTAGAACTGGACTATCGCTCCAAAAGAGCGGCACGGGAAAATAATAAGGAGACCGAATAAACAATTGTAGTCGAAATAGAAAGGCCTGGCAGCTCTACAGTATCCACGTAAGAACGCCTACTCATTCCACCTTTCCAGTGCTTTAGTCTGCGCACACTTTTTCTTCCGACACCGTTAGCCCGCCGTTAGCCGGAACGTCTCCCAGGTCTTCGGTCTTCTTGCGTTGTATGTCAGGAGCGCATGCATAGGAACCACAGGAACCAACGCCCAATATTCTGAAAAACAAACTTCAGTACGGAACCGGTGCCTTCGAATAAAATGTTAACCATGCCACCGTGATACTCCTAACCAAATACAAAATTATGCACAATGCTCACGAAGTTCGCACAACTGAGAAATACTCGATAACGAAGCACATAACGTAGTAACGCCAATTTTCTGTCCCCTCCTCGTACGCCTCAACACTGGGCATAAACTATGCGCCAATGCCACACCGCCCACCCGCTGAACCATCGGATTTCCGATTTAATTTGGTGAAATGTTTCCTACAGCCTACAGACCCTCTCCGAGCTATTGACCATATCTGGCAACCAATTTAGCATTGCATGTATTTGCCTGAAAAAGCAACGTGTATAGCCATATGCTACGCATCGAAATTATACGCTGTCTCAAAAGCATTCCAAACAACAAAGTCAACGTCTATGTGTACTGTAGACATCTAATTTCAGACTCAAATCTGTAACATCACTCTGTTCTCACTTCCACTACCCAAAGTGGTAGTCCAACGCTGGTTTTGCCGCAAACATTTCTAGAGTATGCTTCCCACACTAATCACAAAAAAAGGCATCGAACCTGGGGAACAGAAAATGTCGAGCGAGACTCGAGACCAAGCGACACAGTCCAGTTCTGCCAACTTCCCATCAAAGGACCTGAGCGCATCCTTCTCCCTGGCTGTACCGCTCACTCCCTCCAGGGCTAGATACTTCCCATCGACTCGACTCGGCACCACTAAAAACCAAAGTAAGGGCGGGTGGGTGGGACACACTGGCAAACGCCTTTACAGAACGCCAAAACTTAGAACGGCTCCAAGTAGCCGTGCACTGCACATGGGCAAATAGCCTAGAATGATTTAGGCATGCTCCCACATTGCTTATAAAGGCCTCGACCACGCCCACTTTTGCATGACTGCGAGGCAGCTCTCACATAATCAATCGATATTTGCACTGAAAGCGTGCAACAAAAAATTGGGCTGCCACGCAACAAACAATCAATAACCGCTTGATGCATGCCTTTTTGCAAAACTAGACATTTTCATTTCGCTCGTACCTCACTTCATGAAAACTAGAGTTTTGCAAAAAAGACAAAGACTAGAACCAACAAAGCTCCATAACTCTTGGGCAAAAATTATGGAGTAACTTAAGTGTGTAGTCCAAATGAGGAAAAGAGCACAACAAAATAACTCAAAATGCGAATATTTCCCTTGAACTTAGCATTCGTGACTTCATCAGCAAGCAAAATAACACCATTTCACTTCGTTAATCAGCGGTATCACTCAGTCAACTTCTTAGAATACAACTGCGCCGTAACGCATTAGCCAATAGTCTTACACACGGAATAAACAGGTGATACTCGGCTACCCACCATCTTAGCGCGAAACCATCCTTGTGAGAAGAATCCGTCTTCCTTGTCTGGCCCATAAGGGAAGCCTATAAACCGCTTGGTAGGCATCCAGTCTCTAAAAAACACCAAAAAACGTGTACACTGATACTCCAATCGTCATAATCGCTAACACCACTAATCTCGTCCGCCTTCTGACTTCTGATCCAAATCGCTAGGAATACACTCAACACTGTAACAAGCAATCCGAAACTCTTCCGCAATTTTATACAAGAAAACCATAATAACTGAACGGCTGCTAGATTGTCTGTCTGAAACCTAGAAACACTCCCGCACTTCGCGCAAACGATGTATTTAAACCGAATTCTATCGCCAAAATCTTCTGGAAGGTATTTTAGTGGACTCACTCCTCTGAACTCTTTTCAAAAATTACGGCTCCCCTAGCCTAGCAAATATGGACGCATTCGTGTAAAAACCTCACATGAAACGAACACTTCTCAGGGAAACAAGCAAAGGGGATTTTTTAAACGTACTTCTCTCGCTCAAACCATGTTCCATACGCACACTCTCGCATGTGCGCCCGGAACCCCCCGTCTTGTTGCCATACTCTGACATTCGCCAGTCATTGACTCTGTCCCTCTTTCCTTTCTGCTCGAAAAGTAGCCTAAAATAATTGACACAGAAATTCACAGCACTGTAGTAATTTAATCGAGGTCTCCCTAACAAATCCTCCTAACACTTGTTCTTCATCCACTTTCCTAATTCTCTAAACTTGACGCAACAGCAATGAATTCCATAACTCGTAACCTTCATCCCTCTTTTGCCACCTCAATCCTAATACCACATTCGAAAACTCCTTCATAAAATCATACTTCCTTGACAACCCACCGGTTCTTTAAATACTCCCTTCCATCTTATCTCGAAACACAAGCGGCCGAGCCTGGGGGCGCCAGAGCTCCTCTTGGTGACAGAATTCTCCGCAATAATGAAGGCGAACCGAGCCTTCCGAACCTGGGAGACAGCCATCATAACAACCATATCTAAATAAACAAAAACAGTCGTTGGTCTCCCAAACGCGACCCACAAAAGAAAATCCGCGAAAAATCACACATCATTCACGTATACGCGAGTGTAGACCTGTGAGACGTCAAAATCGAATCACGGAACCCAAAACAAAATCGGAAGCAAATGTATAACACGACGCAGGACAAAGGCCATCATAGGGTAGATTTATCAGTAAGCCACTATGCAAAATCCCCAAAAACATACAAAACAGAGCTTCGTAGGGAGGACTATATCAATCCTGCTATCCTGCAATATATCCTAATAACCAAAATCAATCATTCTTCCCAAACACGATCCACCAAAATACACACATACTCGGCACACGCGAATGTAGTCTTCTGAGACACGAAATAGACTACCAGAACCAGAACGAAATAGGCTGCGAATGTAGAACGGAAAACAGCACATCGTAGGGTGAATTATATCCATAATACAAAATATCCAAATAACCAAAATCCACCGTTCGCCTCCTGATCCAACAAGCCACAGAATCCATGCACCACGCATGCCCGAATGTAGCCTTGCGAGGCTCGCAAATGGAAGGAAGAATCCCAGAACGACATCAATTACAAACGTTGGACACAAAAACAGAGCGTCATAGTGCTGATGTATCAATAATTCACAAAATCCACAGATCGTCTCCAAGCCTGTCGTCTCCCAAACATGTACGCAAAAGTAGCCTTGTTACACTCGAAAATCGCAGCCCGGATCCCAAAATGAGCGGTTGCACACAAAGCAGGACATCGCAGGATGGGATATACCAATAATCCACTACATATCAATAACCAGGTACATCGTTTGACTCAAAACGATCTACAAAAAACAAAGTACAACAGCCTCCAAAATCCCCGAATCCAAGCATACGCGAATGTAGCCTTGTGAAGACTCTAAAGCCTAAACATGCATCCCAAAACGAAATCGGATAAAATAGGACATCATAGTCTTAGTGTGTCTCACGAAACAAAATCCAAAATCGGTAGCAAATGTAGAACACAAACAGGACATCAAACAAAGAGTAGATTAGATTAATAATCAATCTAATGACACACTGGCAAACGCCTTTACAGAACGCCAAAACTTAGAACGGCTCCAAGTAGCCGTGCACTGCACATGGGCAAATAGCCTAGAATGATTTAGGCATGCTCCCACATTGCTTATAAAGGCCTCGACCACGCCCACTTTTGCATGACTGCGAGGCAGCTCTCACATAATCAATCGATATTTGCACTGAAAGCGTGCAACAAAAAATTGGGCTGCCACGCAACAAACAATCAATAACCGCTTGATGCATGCCTTTTTGCAAAACTAGACATTCAAAAAATTATGTTCTTATTATTGTTAGTACAAAGGCGTGTTGTTGTTGATGCACGTGTACTTGGTGCTTTTGACGATATCACGATATATCTTGTAATGATGACATATTTCAGTACTACTATCAGTCGACGCAGTTCGCTAGTCCCGCATTTGTGTTACCATATTTCGGCCTCGGACAAATGTATATTCACCGTCAGGAGTTCGCCAATGTGAGCTTTTTTTACTTTAAGCTCTTGTTTTATTGAATTGAACATTTACCTTTGATTCGGTAGAATTTCTAGTTATTTTAAATTTTTTAGTGTTATGGTTTAATTGTCTTTAGGCGATCAACTGCTTCGAGAAAATACTGAAGATCTTCCCGAACAATGCTGAAACTCTCAAGGTGATTTTTTTTCACTTTTTTTTCTGGTGTTATTTCTATTTCTATTTTCTTCCGTCAGTTTCGTCTATGAATGTACGGATCCGATCTACAACTGTAATTTTATTGGAAGTTTATCGTATTCGTATGATTGTTGCTTCGAGTTGGTTCGAGTAGAGAGTCCTTTATAGAAAGTGAAAGTGTTCGACCACTGTGCCAATAACTGCATGAACGGCCACGGGGAAGAAACTGCTTATAAATCCTTAAATCCTCTATTATGGTTGAAAATGATTCCAAAAGTCGTGTGTGTTTTTTTCTAGAAGTTAATCTGTCTTTGTTTTGCTTTTCAGATGGTTGGCTCTTTATACGCCCATATTGAAGTGGATAATCCAAAGGAACTGGCCGAAAGAAAACAAAAAGCTAGGTAATTCTACGACTTTTGTTTTCTTTATTATTTTTGTGCTGTTTATTTGTTTGGTGTGGCTTTTAAAATTTGAACCGTTCATATAGTAGTCTTTTATAGCACATTAACATTAGCACCCAGCACGTTTGTATTTGACTGTGTTATGTGATGTCGTCAACAGTTGCCGATCTGTTTAGTCTCTGTCGATGATGTTCCAGTTTAAAAATCTTTGGTATATAAAAAATGTAAAAAAAAATCTTTGTTCTAGGCCTTTCCTTTCTTTGTAGGGAAATGCTGACCAAGTTATTGGCACAGTGGCCCGATGATGTGGAGGCTTTGATCGATTTGGCACAGTTGACCGAATTCACGGATCCACAGGTGAGCGAATATGTAGAACTTCAACTTTGTTTTTCGCGGTCGGAGGTGCTATGTCATGTGCCGAATATGCTTATTCTATTCAAATACTCGAAAATGTGCGGGCTGGATGCTGGATCAGGACCCAGGGACTTTCTGTATGTTAGCTTATTTTATTCTACACTGTAATCCCCTTTTCCTCACAGAAGTCGCTTCAATATTACGAGCACGCGGCTCGTCTGCTGACTGAACGAGAACAAGTGGACATTCCACCCGAGATGACCAATAACATTGGATCCCTCCATCTTAACATGGGCAACTACGAGAAGGCACGACAGCTTTTTGGAGAGGCACTTGTGAAACTTCAGGTTGGTGTTTAGTGTTTTTTAGTGGAATCCTGGGTATTTTAATACCTCATTGGTTAGTTTTCTATTATTCCATGAGAGCAGCTTAGTGTTAGATATATAGACAATTTCGAGCGGGAGTAAAACGGGAGTGGCGGGAGGAGTAACCTTTTTCATTTGGGTATGAACTATGAACTATAAGATGTTTCCTCGATCAAGCAAGTATCTTTTATTTCTTACGTTTCCATGTATTTTGTTTAGGAGGACGTCGCATTGGGACAGGCCGAACCGTCACTTGAATTGACCATCCGATACAACCTGGCTCGTGCACTCGAAATGCTGTGCTTGTATGAAGATGCTGAGAAACTTTATAAGGCCATCCTCAGACAGAATCAAAACTATATTGATTGTAAGTTGTTTCGTATTCATTTCCTTTACTATACACGGGTATTGAAAATTTGCATATGAGCAAGGGAGAGTGAATGCTCATATAGATTAATTCCCTGATTCCATATGTTAAGCATACGGTTTCAATGCCCTATTACCCATCATGATAGCAAACTAGTCACTTAGAGCTTATGTTATTGAAACCTTACATTTACCCATTATATTTGTAGTTTCCAAGAAGCTTTTTGCCTATTTATTGACTCTTTTTCTGTAACCTTGCTAGCCAGATTACGTTTTGTAATATTATTATCATTTTCTAGGCTACATGCGTTTGGGATGCCTTGCCCGTGATCGCGGCCATTTCTATGATGCATCTGTGTGGTTCAAAGAGGGAATGAGCATCAATCAACAACATGCTGATGCTTGGACTCTAATTGGCAATTTGCATATGAGCAAGGCAGAGTGAGTGGTCTTATAGATTGCTTCTGTGATTCCTTATGTACAAAGCATACGTTTTCTTTGCAAATGTGGTTGTGTAGTGTAGTTGCGGTAAAGCGTTATGGCACGTGGCTGGTGAAACACATTTAGGACAACCGAATTTCCATGCTTCTGATATGCAAATTTTTACAAACCGTTCCCTTCCCCCTTTGTATGTGGGAATGCAGTCGACCAGTATAGGCTTTGAAACCCAGTGCTATACCACAATACCACCTTATTTGCCAAACCACGTGCCATACCGCTTTAAACAAAAATATCGGTCGTTTCAGATGGGGTCCAGCACAGAAAAAGTTTGAGCAGATACTCAAGGCGCCTGATAGGAAGGACGATGCTTATTCCACTATTGGTCTCGGAAATGTTTGGCTGGAAACCCTCTTCTCTCATAACAGAAATAAAGACAAGGTTGGTCTTTTAAACCTTACTTTATTCTGAATTCGTTGTTCTCCTTTTGTTGGCTTTTGATTAGTACTTACACAGTCTGGTTTTTTAATGTGCTGCTGTATTTATCAGTTTTATTATGTTTGTCGCGCTGATTGGCTTTTTTTTCAATTTTGACTTTTTGACATTTTGACTATTTCATATTAGTATGTTGTTTAGGACAAGGTCCATGTGGACAGAGCCATTCACTACTTTTCGAAAGCTCTGAAAATGCAACCAAAGAATATGTGGGCAGCAAATGGAATAGGTGAGATTTATTTTTTTATTAATATTTGCAAATGCTGGTAGTCACTTAGGTGGCAGCTTATCTGCAGTTACCTTGTGAAGTTTCTGTAAACTCAGTAATCACTTATGTTGGAAGCGTGTCGGGTAGCGTGGTAAATGATAAACATAGAGATGTTCGTCATGTTCCATGACATGCTTCTGTTGGTTCTCTGTTTGTAGGCTTGGACTTGAGGTGTATTGAGTTATGTATGTTTTCTACAGTATACTCATTGCAGCATGCGCGCTGGCATTCAAGGGACTTTTTGCGGAGGCGAGAGACATTTTCTCACAGGTTGGCTTTCGATTAACTACTTGGGAATTTTTTAGTCTAGGGTTGCCGTGTGATTATTCGTGGAATATATATATCAGTTTTTCGGAAGGTAGGTACTTGCTTCAAAATGTTATTTGTTACTCTTTTAATACACGAACACGATCTTTATTGTACCTCGTGGTCTTTATTATATCGATTAGGAGACGCATGGTTCAGATGTAGTTATTAATATTTTGGTAATTCTTCTATCGTCTTCCGGTCTTCCCTCACTGTACTGTGATTGTAATAGAATATTTGGACTTCATAGAGTTTCCCCTCATTCACACACACACCGCTTCTTTCTACCTTTGTATAGTGTCGCCCTTGTTTAGGTACGTGAAGCCACGGCCGATTTCTGCGATGTGTGGATTAACATTGCTCATGTTTACATGGAACAGAAACAGTACGTGCCGGCTGTGCAGATGTGAGTCTCTTTGTTGTTCTTGAAATAAGTGTTCTTTTGCTTTGTTTCATTATTTGTACTTTCTAAGATTTTTCCATGCCCTTTCGGCACTGACGGGCACAGAAAGTTTGTATGTAATATATAGGAATGCAATTGTCCGGTATACATATCACAAACCACGTACAGTGCCGCCTTATTTATTATCTTATTATATAAAGGAGAAGAGTTTGTTTATGACTTTGTCACACACTTTGTTTATGATTTTGTTTTTATGTGCACAACGAAATCCTTTCATAAAGAAAAGTTCCTATTCTCAATCGAAAGAGAAGATACAAAATCTATGCCCCTGGCGAAATTCGAACCCACAGCAGCACACAACCTCTCGATTCGCAGTCCAACGCTCTACCTGTTGAGCTATGCTAGCTTATACGGACAACTGTCTGCTCTAGATAGAGCACCTTCAGTGGCAAATTTGCATTGCACAATTTGTGAATGAAGATCCAGACCCAAATTGTACGCTTCCACAATCATAAATGACTTCGTGAAGTGTACCAGAGGGAAAGACAGAAAGATTGAGGATGATAGGAGAGAGAGGGGCTTACAATTAGAGATAAATAGGAGGAAGGAATAGCGAAAGTTATATTTTTACCTTTGTAGAAATTCCTTTTTGGTTAAATAGGATAACAATCGGCCGAAGCCGAAGGCCGATTCCTCCAGTCGGAGAAGAGCCCGTAGGGCTCTTCGAACGGCTGGTTATTGAATAATTCAGGTACTCGAGTGCAATGAAGCGTTTCAACAAGGAACTCGATGTGACAATGCTCTCTTATTTGGCACGAGCCTATTATAAGGCTGGAAAGCTGACGGACTGCAGGAATACACTAGAGAAGGTTTGTATTTTGATTGAGAAGTCAAATTGTCGAATTAACAGAAGGCGTCAATTTAATAAGCTCACCGTGATATTGCGGGCATATCGATGCAGTGTGGAATACCGTAAACCGTGGTGAGATAGATCCTTTTTTAAACCTTCAGGCCTATTGAAGACTGTACGTTTTTTGGAAAATTGTGTATTTGTAGTGTTTGTATCAAACAATCAAACCGGCGGACCTGCCATGTATTTCTTTATATTCTTATTTCTTATGGCTTTATTGTGTTTCAGGCGGCTTCGGAACAACCCGACAATCTCCTTGTGAAGTTTAACTACGCGTTTATACTGCAGAAACAGGCCACTCAGCATTTGAGGTGTGATGATTGAAACTTTGTATTGAAATACACGGTAAATTGATTAAATTTCTGACTACCTTCATTTTGTGTATCTTCTTTTGCATATCTTTTCTTTTCGATGATGTGCATTTAGTCTATGTCATGTGGTCTATTTGTGATATTGTTTAGATGAATTAAGTGTTATTCATTTTTGAATTTAGTCTATGTCATGTGGTCTATTTGTGATATTGTTTAGTTGAATTAGGTGATATTCATTTTTGAAGTTTTATTCATATTATTGTGTTGCAGGGACGATAAAGCGACACTGGAATTTGTCACGGGAGCTGTGGAGGATTTAAAAACTGCCGAGAGGTCGGTAGTTTCTAGTTAAAAAGAGATAAAGAGTACCGGGTTATATCAACCGGATCCGCAGAAACGGTGCACCGTGGTCCTGTTCATTTCTGAAGCCGGTAGCCGGTCGAACTGGCATTTAATCTTCCCGGAGGCCAATTTTCTCGGGAAGCTGATTTATCTCCGCCAGTTTTACCCAGCTACCAACTTTTACACCTTTGATGGGTTGAAGGGGTTCCGAGCCGGGATCGAACCAACGACCGGCGGCGCAAAGCAAGGCGCTTGCTTCGCGCCGCCGGTCACTGCGCCACGCCCCTCTCGTTACTAGTTACAATTACAATAACTCCTTATTCCCAAAAATATGTATCGAAACCAATGAAATACAAGAAACTGGGGGAAACACGCACGTACTAGGCACATTGGATTTGTGACCCATTATATGACGGTAGCAAGATGTTCTGACTGTCTTTTATTTGAACCGTGGTGTAATTGTAGGGAGTTTACCTTACTCAACCTCTTTCTTTTTTAGAGTATTCTCGTGGTTGAGCGGTAACCGTGATGACACGTTGTCACAGGCTCGGATTGTGTCAAAGACTGTCGCGGGAGACCAAGCCAGACAGTGCAGTGACCTTCTGTGTCAAGCACAGTTGTACGTACAGAGAGCGAGGACTCAGGTCAGTGCTGTTCTCTTATTGCCATAATTGACTTTTTGTCTACTGATTATTTTTGAATTATTTGTCTTTCCACTTTCTACGGATCTTCATTATTAGGAGGCGATTGTTGTTTGTTACTGTTTTAGTTGTTGATAGTGATGTAGTAGAGATTTGGCTCTTTCCTTGTGTGCTATCATGCATCACAGAGTTTAAAGCTAAGCTAACAAACGTAAATTTGTTGCCATTTTAAGTTTGTTATTTGAGGATGAAGCCGATCAACAACAGCGAAGGAAGCAAGACGAGGAGCGAGAAGCGCTTCGGGTCAGTGTTTTCTGGGTGTACTTGAGTTGTTGGAACATATAACTGAAAATTTAGTATATTTAAAAGTGAGAGTGTATTTGTTTGGAGGTACGGTACTTAGAAAATGATTGGAATACATTTTTAAGCTATCGTTTTTTTTTCAGCACCGTTTCCTTGAAGAACAACGTGTTCGGGAGGAACAACGTCGACGTCAGGCCGAGGAACAGATGGAGCAGAGGAAGATGTACGTGCAGATGACAAAGGACCTACTCAAGATGCCAGAGGTGAGAATGTGAAACTACTAGGTACGGTACTTAGAAGAATACGTAATTGGGAGGAGATTCGGAGATTAGGTACAAGATTGGTTATTATCAACCAACGATCTCCTCTTTATTATGAGGGTTGATGGGTAGCAGTATTCATTTCGTTGTATGGGGATTTCCTTCATTGTTGTTTTACGATTGAGGTCGAAATACACACAAACCCATACATTGTTTATCGAACATGTGAAAAATCATGTTCATCACGTTACCGTGGTGTTATGATTCAGAACGTTCATACGTTTGCAAACTTTGCGGTGATTAGTTGATCGCTAATGATAATTTTTGTTCAGCTTCCACCAGAGGAAAAGAAATCGCGCGGCGGCGGAGGCGGCGGTCGTAAGAAGAAGCGCGGTGAGGAAGGCGAAGAGTTCGTCAACGACAGTTCTGATATGGGATACTCGGCCGGAGAGGGAGGAGCCGAGGGAGGAGAGAGGAAGGTGAGTGTCAGTCTTATAATATAAAGCAGCGTCGTTTGCTTTTTTTTGTTTGTTTGTGTCATGTGCGTAACTCTTGACATGTAAAAGTCGCATGTTGACCACAAAATTGTGAACCTTAGCGGGGTTCGAACGCGACCATTAGCTCATCAGTCAGTCGGGCGCTTTGTCGATTGCATCTTCGCTGATGAGTCAGTAGTTGTCTATTGTTGCAAATCGTCGGAATGAGTTTCGTTCAAAGCGAAGCTAATGTACCAATTTAATTCCACTTCATTGTTTTGTTGTCAGATGTCAGTTGTTTACGCTAGGGAATTGTTGGCAAACAGGACATAAAATGATAAGTTTTCCTTTACTTCAGAAGAAGTCGGGTAGTCGAAAGAAGCGAGAGAGACGTGGTCGCAGTGGAAGTGGATCGGAGGATGATGCAGACAAAGAGGAAAGGAGAAGGCGAAGGAAGGAGGCGCAGGCATCTAAGGTTGAGGTGAAACTCTCATCCAAGCAGTCGGCCAAGGGTGAGTGCTTCAGTCGTTTTTTTAAAGAGGTATAAGAGGGTGTTCGTGCAACTATTCTGGCCCACTGCATTCCCTAGGCATTGTATGATAATTGTGTACCAGTCCGCCAGTAATTGCCTAATGTTGCGTACTTTGCATATAGCATACGCATACGGGAATGCGTTGCTCAGAATGCGCTACACAAACCACGGGTCGTACCGCTCTACATGCTTTTCTCGTAACTTCATATGTGGCATATTTCCGCTGCAGTGTAGTGTAGGCTATATCCACCCAGCTATGGTGTTTTGGTTACTGTAACTATAAAACGTGTTGTGTTTTCAGTCAAATCTCGTGCCTTCCTTTCCTCAGAAGAGGATTCTTCTGATGGGGGACCACCCCCGGCCCCGGTATTGTCGGGAGATGAAAGTCCCCCGCCACCCGCGTTCGACGACAGTGATGATAGTGTGGAAAGGTGAGTGCAATGCAATGTTGAAAAACGGCGCGCCAATCTTTCGCCGCACCTTCGCCAGACTCGCGCTTAGTTCTCGCGATCCCATTCACCACTCAGTGTAATTTGGTCATTTCGCGAGAAACTGGGGCTCTGGCAGAGGTAGGGCGAAGTCACATCGCACCTTTTTACTGGGAATTATATTTTTGACGCCAATAGATTCTTGCTGCGTACCGTTGGGCATCGTTTCGTAAAACGTTGTATGAAACCGAATGAAACGTAGTTTTGCGAGTTGTTTGACTTTGTAATTGTGCGTTGTATCTTTTTGCCTCTTCATGGATTATCAGGGAGGATTTCCCAATTTAAAGCGAAATGCTAGCCCCTTTGGAAAATTTGCATATGATAAGCAATCCTATGTATCCTATGTTAATTTTGTACGATCGTCCACGGCAATCGTACAAAATTAGCATAGAATACATAGGATTTGCTTATCATATGCAAATTATCCAAAGGGGCTAGCATTTCGCTTTAAAGTCATTTTCAGTGATCCCGAGCCGTCACGTCTCAAAAAGAAGAAGAAGGCTATTCTTTCGGATGCATCAGACTCAGAAGGATCGAATAAGTCCGGCCCTATTGTATGTTTATCAGTTTATCCTTTTTTTCCAACTTTTGTCAGCTGCCTGCACCTCGGTTTATTAGTGTGGTTGTATTTCAAATTATTCCGTAAGAGCATGATGTGATGAAGAAAAGGCGTTGATGACATCAGTACTGTGTTCTTATAAAAAAATAATATTAAATGTTTACTTTATTCTTTTTCTCAGTACAATTACTTTTAGATAAGATTTTAGATTAGGATCCGATAACTTTTTCGCTCTTCTGTAAGTTGTTGAATGTTTTTCTTTTCAGATTGGTGCTTCTGGGTCTGAAGCTGGAAGTCCAGCACGTCGAAGTGGTACAGACAGTGATTGAAGAGAATAGAATTTCTAATTTTGAAGTTGTGGTTTTAATGTTTTACCCTTATCTCTATCTTGTCCAATTGATCTATTTTTGTGGTTAGACTGGGTAGAATCTACTGTAATATATTGCGTAATGGTGAATGTTCAGATCTGCTGTTGTTATTATTATTTATTTGTTTTTATTGATAATGTTTGTCTTGGTGAGGAAAACTAAGTTATATCGTTAAAATATCTTGAAGTGATCGTAAATTAAGCTTGAATTTAGCAGTTTGTTATTTGTTTGTTATCGTAAGGAGGGCCTCTGTGGACGCTTTGCGAATACTAATTGGAAATATGTTTCTTACATCATGTCGTGTACATTTTTATTGTTTCTTTCGGAATGAAGTTATTTTTCTTGGACTATTTGTCTGTTATATTCAATGCAGGAGACATGCAAGAAAAGCGCAGCGTGTGCACTTACAGTATTAGAGTATGGACGTACACAGGGAGACGAAATAATTGCTCAGACCACAGAAACACCGTCAGTAGCCGGTCACCAAATGGTTTGACCGAAATAATATATTTGGTGACCATGTGGTGACCAGTTGACGAAGGTTCGAGAAAACGTGCTCACGACAAGATCACCAAATAGGTTGGCACACAAATCGCCAAATGTATTCCTCCATTTAATATCAAATTGAAGACTAACAATTTTTTTTGTTAGTCTTTTTGTGACGAAGAAAAGACGGACTTTGTATAAGTTTCGCCACGGCTAGTATTTTTCGCATTTGCCAAACTGTCGCCGCACACAGCCTGAGTTTCAGTAATGTGCTCCTTGCATGAAATACCAAATGGCGAGGGGCTCCGTATTTTGATAGTTTGGTTGAAACAAGGTGATATGGCCAATGAAGTTATGTTACGTCTGGATGTCAGTTTAGTTTAGTAAAGATTAACTGGACTTCCAGCTGTACTTAATTCAAGGTCCTTGGCGATTTATTTTCTTGGTATCAAGCAGAGTCCTAAAAACGTGGGGTAAAAAATTAGGAATACCTGCATCTCGCCGCGCACATCGCCCAGCTTGGCCTTTCCTACAATCGTTGCGCTGTTGCGCCTACACATACGCATCGCCTAATTTTCCGCGCCAGAGTTTCGCCGCGCAAAACCCGATTTTCGTCAGAGAACAAGAGATATGCATAACTGAAAGCGCCAGACAACAAAACACCTTGTTGAAATATTTATTGCGAATAAAACCAACCAACACATAAAAAAAGCATGACAATTATAGGCAATTAGTACAAAATGCATCCACAGGAAAGTGGAAAAGAAAAAAAGGTGCGCCTACATCGCGCCGCACAACTCGCCCAGCTTGCCAGACGAAAACCGACCGGAAGAAGATGCGACAGATTATACAGAAACCGATAAAAGGGTTCGCGGTGCTTTCGCCCAATCTTCACCCGGTTTTCGCGAAAGGTTAGCCAGTGCACACAAGGTTAGCCAGTGCACACAAGGTTAGCCAGCGCACACTCCCTGTCCTGGTGAGATTCCGGTGAAGACAGGGCGATTGTGCGGCGAGATATTGGCGCATCAGTATTATTTTCGCCGTGTACCAGCGCCAGCCGAGTTTTGTCAGTGGAAGGGTGCGCGCGACTTCACCCTATCTTCACAGGGTTTAGCGAAAGGGTGCACTGGCGAGACTCAGGCGAGAGTCTGGCGAAGTCTGGACGAAGCGAAGTCTGGCGCAACCGCTTATTTTTCGCGGCGCACCACCAAAGTGTCGCGTTGTAACTTCAATAACTAACGCTTTTGTATTTCCAGCTCTTGTCGAGACTTGCCATGCGTTCCGCTTGCCTTCTATACTTTACCTTTCATTATACTATACCTTCTGGAGCGATATTTGGCGACGAATACAAATACATATGAAGTATAGTGAATACATATCCATATGAAGCGTCACCGTTATGCATGTGTATTATAAGCCGATAAGCTTAGACATTTGTGATCATACATCATTGTAAATTGTCCTATCAAAACTTTGTTTTGGAAGTGGTTTTTCGCAGTTGGCTCTTTTCGTATGCTCAGAATTAATAATACCTACAGTAGGTTTGTTCCAAGTTTGCGAGGAATTGCCTTTGAAACAAGATGTAAATGTGTGATGTGTGTGTTTGTGTATGTTTAAATATTTTAAATATTTATTAACACATAAAATGTGTGCATCAATATGATGAAAGGTTGACAAGCATCAATTGAATGGCCATGGTTTTAATTATCTCGAGCAAATTTATGTGAGTATTCGTACATTACCTCAAAAAATCACAGCGAAGATAACAACAATAATTGTATGTATGTCTGTGTGTTGAAAATGTTGGAGGTAGTACAATTTTAACATTTCACCCTAATTTACAACTAGCCAGAAGTTGCATAATAGCATAATTATATGCTTTTTATCAACCATCACAAACGTTATGCTCATATATGATGAAATAACATTTCTTATTATCTTCATTGCTCTAAAAAACACATGGCCGGGCTCACGTCATACCGGGTCATACTGTGCCCGTCGCCCCTCGCAAGTCGGTTTCCGGTAAATTAGCATAATCTTGATTTGCATGTGAGCATTGCAGACTGCTTAGCATATGTTACCGGTTTTCTGGAGTTTGTGCATGAAAGTTTTTCAATGCACTTCATCGATATTCTCAATAATATATTATTTATCGAAATTTATGGATCCGATAATATCCAAATTAATATATGCATATACATTATTGATTCGTGTATATTACAGGTGATGTTGCTATGAGGCAGGGTTCTCCATCCAAGAATCCACCATCGAAAATGCTTCTATATTTCATTTGGATGGTTTCACAATGAATATACCTCTGGACGACTATCGATCCATTGTAAGTTTGTTTCATTTTGAAAATGTGTAGCACTAGCGGCTCCACCGAAAAATAAACATTTTGCCGTGTTATCTAAAAAGCAGAAAGTACGGTAAGGCAAGTTGCCAATGTTGCATGCAATGTGCGGCTTCAAATACGTTTCAAAAATATATTCGATGCAAGTTTCGGTCTTCCCTTTTGTTTTCTTTGCGAATTCTTAATGAACACCGTCATCGTCCTAGTGGAGTTTTGCTTGTTTACCTGCGATACCGAATGGTGACTTTGTTGGCATTCTTTTCCGTCTAAACACATTATGTTCTGTTCTTCCCCTTTCCCCCTTTTCTCCTTTATTTATCTTTTTTTACTCTGGTGTACTGGTGGTGGGAACGCGGACGCCGTACGTGCGAAGTTCCGTGCTCGTGGAACTGTTAGTTTGTGCGATTAAATTGTGATATGAAACATTTCTGTGCTTCGCATGGATCACCATTTAAAGTTTACTCACGTGTGTGTGTGTCAAACACTCGAGAATTGAACGTGACTTTTTCAGGGCGTTGAGGTTTCGACAGTCCTTGTTTTCTGCGTGCCTGATGTGCCTTTGTGATCCAGTACCGTCTGGTGTCAAATTGAACGCGAACGACTGCAATTCACGGAATTAAGTTGGTTTTAAACTTTGTATTTGTTCATATACAATAGTCGAACAGTCACTTTTTCAAACTTTGTTCGAAAGCGTTGTATGCATTAAAACGTGGCTTCGAAAGTCCAAAGTTGCATTTGTGGTGTTATGTATCTATACGAAAAGTAACTTTGCTTGTTTTGAAACCGTATATTGCTATCGACAGGCGTTTAAGTAAGTCAACTCATTTCAGTGTCGTCGAGTTTTCTTCTTCGCTTCCCTCTTTTGGGCGTGCCATTTTTAAGCTGTACGATATGGAATGGAACAAAGGAAAGCGAATTGTTCACTATACGGTAATAGTTTGTTTATGTGCACTGGAATCACCTTTCTTTCACTTCTTGTTGCTTACGTCGTTTGTTCAGCGCAACTGCTCAAATCAGCCTACTTAGCTTGCACACTAAAGGGTCCTATTTCCCAGTTACACATTAAAGGTATATAAAACAGTAAATTCTCTATTAAAGTTATTTAAAGCTATATTTTCAGGTTTTGTTTCTCTTCTCGTTCTCCGCTGTTTTGAGGCTTCTGGACTTCTGGTGCCTTCCTCCGACTCCTCTGAGTTCTGACGTCAGGTGCGCCATTATGTACAATTTGATTCTCGTCTCACACTTTTGACAGTCGGCTGTTGACATTTAACAGTCGTAAACTGATCCACCTATATTCGCCGAGTGATGTCTGTCTGAACTGAACTAATCTGAACTGAGTAGTGATGTCTGAACTAATGCAGATAGCTAATTAATTGTTTGGCCCGAGCCCGAGGACAATTAGTACTTATTAAGCAATACAATAAGTGGTAATTTAATTCAGTTGAAGTTTTGATGTAATACTTTAAAAATGGGTTGTCACAAACTCACAACTTGCATTAAAGAAATGCTTTCCTGTAATCTGAAGAAGGATGAAGGGCAAACATCTCAATTAAACATTTTTTTTTAGGATTCGTTGTGCTCTTCCTGTGATGCTTGTCTCCGTTTCACCCTATGCTTTGATCATCGATTTTTGGGCAAATTCGAACTCTGAACACGGGTTGATCCGTTTGGTAACGTAATTTTCTTTATCTATCGATTATCAATTATCAGTCCCTTTCTTTTGTTCTATACATCATTCAACAAATGTTGCATTTTGCAAGGAAGTCTGAGTATAGGGTGAAAGAATTCTATATCAACAAGTTTAGTGTGATTTTTTTCCCAGAGCAGACTTCTGTTTGCTATTAGGAAAATTTGGCTAAAAGATAGTAATACGACTGACCGCGTAACCGGCCTAACGTAGCCATTCATTGGTATTTTCTAGTTTCAGGTTAATATTGGATATTTTTTGTGTGAAGATCGTGAGCATTTCTGTATCCGCCTCTTCACTACACTGGTCGAAGTGACTTTCCTGATGCAGCTCTTGTCATGTTTGTAAGCTATTATTCCTTTATTTTTCGTTTGCAGTGATACTGAGATGGGTGGCCTTGTCATACAGTCATACTGGCCTGGTAACTGGTGCTATTGCTATTGAGCTGGCATGAAATACATTACATCTTCAACCTTCAGCTTCAGTAAACATTCGTAATTTAGTTTCCGAAGTCAGACGTCTGAGCGCGTCTGAGCGCGTCGAGCGCCGTTTTGGCTTCTTTATCAATATGTGGATTTTATTGTTTGTGATTCATGGAACGATCCGTGTGTATGGTTGTGGAGCTCCTGAGCGAAAGTACCGTGTACGTACGCTTACACTGATATTCAGAATTTAAAATTGAGTGGGTTTATGTTCCTTGTATGAATTTTTGTCACATGGAATGCGAATGCTATGCTCCAGTGCAATTCTGCCGTTATGTACTAGCTTTTTTTCCGTTACGACAACGCAGTGCAGTTAAAAAGCGCCGTATGCTCTATTTTAGAAAAAGACCATATAGTTATCGATTGTTTTTAATTTTCAGATTTCTCTACGCCAGCACGGCTACAGTATTCCTTTGGCTGTGACATCGCTGTGAATTTCGGTCGAATGGTTGGCACTATCGATCAGTGTTAGAATGTTAACGTTAGGACACTATTGGCCGGACTAGCGGACGACGTAAGCAGTTGTTGCTTTGAAATTGTTGTATAGTATACCTTTCTAGAAAATCGTGAACGTAAAACCCCAGTTCCATCTGCGTTACGCACAAAGGAAACGACATTACACAACATAGTACTCTAACGGAATAGTTCGTTTCAAAAACACTTTTTATGTTTTATTTATTTTGGTTGAATGCACTAATGAGTTTTTGAAAAATGATGAATGTATAGGGAAATCTGCTTTTATCGGATGGAAAAGCACATGTTCCTCTACTATTTTAAAACTATGTGAATGTGAATGTAGACTGTGCGTCACATCCACGTTGAATTGACATTGAATGCACGAAGTCGTTTCCAGGAAATGTGTCAAAAATGGTGGGCTTCTCAAGTAAATTTTGATTTTCAGGTTCCGTTTCCTGCTCTGCTCTTCTCGCACATTTTTCGTCGTCGTCGTCGTCGTCGCCGCCGACGCAGACTCTTCTACTCCTTTTGAGCTCATGCACACTTCTGCCGCTAACTATAAACTTTATGGGCGAAGTTGATGGTTATTGCAGCCGCAAAGATGGTGTTTGGTAAGATTTTCACTATCTATTTATTCTTGTGACCCTCATGATAGTTCCATAATTGCAAATAATATAGTGCCTAATTGGAAATAGTTGGTGGATGCAGTGTCCTTTGTCGCACTACTTTTTTTGGTCACTATTTGCAGCTGAAATAAGATATTATTAGGAGTTCGTAAGGAGTCTGTTCGTAGATTTTTACACAATTACATTTTAGATGCTGCCGGATATGAAGTTATGAAGAAAGTTTGTGAAGGACCGAAGTGCCATGAGAACCGAGGAATCAGAATGTGCTGGATGATTACTGTAAGACGAATGGTAAGGTTTGGCGACTTTATTTTGATGTTTTAACTGAATATACATAGCTATACAAAACTTTCGATCTCACCTTCATGGTTGATGTGGACAAGCGGACACGCGTGTGCAGGTAGGTAGGCAGTCTCATTCTGCTAAGTATTCATTTTCCAAAGTAGCTCTTGATTATTCACCATGTTAGGTTAGCTGTCTTACTGTATTTTTGATTTTTACGGCAAACTATTCAATTTTTTCTGTTATTGTTGGAGTTTAGTTGGAATTATCCTGCTGGAGCGACAGTGAATTCTCTTCGTCGTGGCCCGGTGGAACTTTGTACCAGACTGGTGGTTTGAAGCTTGGAGCATCGATGTTGTGGTCGACTATCGATGCTGCTGGAAAGCTGGTAGGAACAATTTTATTATTTTATTATTTTAGACATTTTGTTTTTGACTAGCTATCTAGCTTGAATGTTTTCTTTATAGGATGAGTTTGCCACCAAAAAACTCGTAGTCAAACCGGTCGTAAAACGACAACACTAACAATACATAGTGGATTGGGTGCTTACTGCTTTTACGGCGTACGGTACGGTAGTGGTAGTATAGTACACAAACATGTAAAATTCAATGCGGAGGAGCGCATCCTCTTACCTTGACAAAACTTGCACGATAAATTTATATGTTCGGCATAAATGTTTTCCCGGGCCCTGTAAGTCTCACTTGATTTCCTGAGAAGGAGAAGCAAAACACTGTTATGTAGTTGCTTTCGTTCCATCGTCATAATAGAGCAGTGAGTGTAGTGTTTGCAAAAAGAACGGACATGCTTCCATCTAATTTTCCTCTGTTGTAGGCCGCATGCAATGGATGGTGTGCATCAGTGCAACACTTGAATACTTCTTCTTGCCTTTTTGGAGTCTGCTCACACTGTGTGAGGATATGTGGCAGGATTCATTGACGTTGGCAATGGGATCACTTGGAAATACAGCGATAGAAAAGTTGAGTATACGTTTTTGGTGGTTGACTTGCTAATGCTATCAGGCTTACGTATTTTCGTAGAAAGTTGAATTTCTTGTTCGACTCATGATAAGCGAAAGCAAAACGACTTGGCACCGTGCCATAAATACTTCCCAGGAGGGACATTGGCCAAGAACTAAAATTCTCAATTAACCCTTGTTTTAGATTTCGTTTCCGTGCTCTTCTTTGTTATTGGACGATCTTCTGTCGCTTCTCTACGTATCCGAGAACGCTTCATGAGAGAAGAAACAACCGAATATTGAGGACTTATTCGTAATTGCAAGTTGTCTTAACTGGTTCAATGTGCCTTTAAAGTTTAGCAGGCGGTAGCGGGGCGCAGACACTTTTGGTCCATACTAACTCGGATATGTTTAGCAATATTTAGTATTGTGTGTAAGCCGTGGCAGATATCATACTGTGAGTTCACTTCTTGTGTAATTACTTAGTTCCAAACATCTTCGTCTTGTGGCTTCAGAGATAGGTATTTTAGGTAATCTTAACTGCTATAGTCTAGAGTGTTGTGTTTCTATTGTTATTATATACACGCCGTAACATATTTGCATTAGGCCAAGGGTTGTAAAAAGTCCCTTTAGTGAGCTTCCAAAACTGTACCTATTTGTTGATCTGCTGCTTGAGGTTGAGTACTGTAACCTTTCCTCACGTAGACAATATTTCTCTCATTATTTTAATTTAGGTGGATGGAAGCTGGAAGCGAATCGAGATGTTCTTCGATGCATATTCGTTTGTTGGAGGTGCAAGGGATCGTGCTTTTGATTGCTTACAGAGTGATCTCTCAAGCCGTTGTTTTGGAGCAAAGTGCCGATGTATGGCTCGGTGTGGTAGGATTTTTATCACCCCTTCATATCCGAGTATGTCCTTTGTAATTTTTAATGTAATTGTAATCACTGAAAATCCTCTTTACCTCACTCAATTAGGGGACGAGTGCCCTGTGCCCGCTTTCTCACTTTTCTTTGACTTTACTGGTTGTAACATGGGCTCGGCGGAATTACATTCATTAAGAATAGGGTTGTAGTTGTATCATCCAATTACATTCATTAAGAATAGGGTTGTAGTTGTATCATCTACTGTGCAACTGATCTTAACAGAACCACTGTGTGACTTGTACTTAAATTGCTTAAAAAAGGTGAATTGTTTGGGCGAACTCATTATGTGATAACACTCGATTGCCGGCTGACTACTTGGGTACTTTAGTTGTCTTGATAAGCAGACCAATAATTTATTCCAAAATTGAAATTTAGGTGGATGTCGATTTTCGGTTCGTTTACTGGTTTACTCTTGTAGAGGTACCGTACCAAGGAGGATTTGTAAGTCAAAGTCTGCTGCTTCGAGCCGCGTGCCGGTTTTTGAATCGGTATGGTTTTTTTATCACTCTCTGCCAAATGTGTCCAATATATGCTGTGAATGTGCGCCTTACTCACTCGCGTCGCTCACTCACGTTCACTTATGGGGAGGGGGGGAGGTCTCGTTATGCGACAGGTTTCCGTTCGTTTAGAGAATACATGGGCCTTTCATTTGTATAATTGCTTTACTTTCAGATCGTAAAGAGATGTTTGCTGTTCTCTGCATCATAACGCCAAATCCACTTCATCTTTCTCTTTTGGATCATCTAGCCGAGATATTGATTGTTTGGGCCAATCGATTATCGGATGACGTCATCGACATCGAGAATTGAACACACCACTGTGCGGTCAGTTTAAGTTCACTTTAGCGCTCGTTAACTTGTTAACTGGTTTAGCTTCTCGCCTACGACGCGGGGGTAGTAAAGTATGAGTGTTCGCAACAACATGTTATGAATTTTCAACGTTTCTGAAATTTCATTTCTTTGAGTGCATTGTGTAGGCGCTTATGTTAGTAGTGCAACTGCGTACGTTACAGAAAAGGGAATATGTATGCGACTGAGCAAAGGACCGTCATGGCTACGCTACAATGCTGCCGAAGTATCTGCGTGGAGTTGGCGGCGTGGCTCGCTGTTTATTGTATAAATATAAAAAAAAAACGAAAAAAAATATATAAAAAGAGAAAAAAATATATAAAAAAAAGAAAAAAAAACATAAAAAAGAAAAAAATGAAAAAATAACATAAAAAAAAAGAAAAAAAAAAAGAGAGATAATGCAAAAAAAGAAAGACGCATTGGAAGCTATGAAGATGATCAGTTTTTTTCTCGAATTTTGAGGTATGTGAAAACCATGGTAAGGCTGTATGAGTGTGAGCACTGTTAGTGGATGATGTGAAATAACAGTTGGTTTTCATAGACCTGTGGCTTTGTTTTCAGATGAGATGTCGTAGTTTTTCCTTTTCGAAGTGTTTGATAATAGGACTTATCATATTACTGTAGGTTGCTTGGGCTCGTCTTGATAGTTGATGGCTCTTTGTTTTCTAGGCGTAGTTATTAGTACTTTTGCCAGTTTAGTTGGTTTTGATAATAGTGTAAGATTCTTTAACCTCTCTCTGGAGAGGTCCTCGCTTTAAGCAA
This sequence comes from Pelodera strongyloides, assembly GCA_036852015.1. NCBI lineage: Eukaryota > Metazoa > Nematoda > Chromadorea > Rhabditida > Rhabditidae > Pelodera > Pelodera strongyloides. The sequence goes on along the minus strand of JAANDG010000435.1, from coordinate 17,089 downwards.
TTGTTCACTTTTGACATGTAGCTTCCGCTTTGCTTCTTCTGTCTATTATAAGTTTCCATCATTATAGGAGAATAGCATTTTTCTGAAATTGACTCTTTTACCTTTGTCTCGACTGTATGTATTTATGTCTGTCGGTGTGTTCGTCCATTTGTGTGTTTGTCCGTCCTCATGAATTATTGAGTGTGCTCTCCCGCTCTGAGAATGCTGAAATGAAGGGAGTCGAACGGTTAGTTGTGCTTGAGGTGGGTTTTCATTTTATCTTAGATCCATATCTATCGCTTGTTTATGCATTTGTCATGTTCTCACATGGTTTTAACAGGTGTCATTGTATATCATAATGGTACTATAATAAAATGATAATATAATGAATAAAGGAAATATTTCAGTTCGGAGTTCGGATCTGTGCTGAACCGGAATCCCGTTCCAGAGATTCCAGTGCTGAGGGTCAGAGGGTGCTGCTGCTGTTCCAATTCTATCGTAAATCGTAAGTTGAATTTTTCTTTGTTATAAATTTCTTTGCTATCTTTGCCTACTTTGCTACACGCTTTATGTTAATGTCAATGTGTTAATGTACACGAGCGTGCTCTGAGGGTGGTTGTTCCACACAGGGTTTCAAATTGTTCCGCGTAGGCGTAGGTCATAAACATTAAGCGACGAGATCCAGATTCTTATGACGAGGCGAATCAGTATTGATGTTCGATTATTCCAAACTGTTTTACGTTTATTGACCTTATAGACATTCAGTAGTAAGTAATAATTAATAACGATCTGGGTTTTAGGCATTCGCCGGAACTGAAGTGTCACTATGCCACCGGAGTTAAGCAATTCCAACTAGCCATCTGCTGGTACTGAATGTGCTACAGTGTTTCTGCGTCAGACGGATAAGTGGGAGCAAGAAGGATACGGTAAGATCGTTACTTCTTATTAAATTAAGTAATAAATTGTGGTTGTTGGGAGGGCTATATACTCGCATCAGTAAACATGAGCATATCTATATGTGTAGTTGAGCTTCATTCTCATTGTGTACTGTAATCGCTGAGTGAACCATTCCTGGTTTAGATATTGGCTGCAAGTCTTTATGCGCTGTGATGTGGATCGATTTGTTCAATGGGCTGGACATCTCGGCTCGCTCGCTTACGACCACGACGTGAAAGCAAAATTCTTTCATGGTAAGGAACACACATCGGAAGACACTTTTCCGGGTCATGTTGCCGAACGAAATATTTCCTAGTTGAAAATATACAGTTTTTTCAAAGCACATCATTACGGCCGTACCTAGCTTTCGGTTGGTAGCGCATATCGCCGTTAATAGAGTCTGAAAACAGTTAATTTCAGGTTGATTTGTTCCTTCACTTCACTGTAATGCCTCGTATGGCTGCTTGAAGGTGCTTCGATGTGTTATTCCATGGATTGGAGTCGTGACGGAGGGAGGGAGCCGAGTGGAACATGGGCTTTGGCGGGATGTATGAAGGCTGGAAATCTGGATAGATGAGAAGAGAATTCGGTGAGAATGACAATGTTATTAAACTTCGCTTGTTCATAGATTTGAAATTTGAATAGACGAACTGGTAGGGCGCTGCAGTAAAAAAACTGTGTCTTGCTTTCGCCACGCACCTCTCCTAACGTTTGCCACACACTGACCTCGCGATTCTTTTGAATTCAGCTGTTTTATTGGTTTTAGGCTATCTAATTATAAGCTATTTTCTTTTGTACTGTATAATATATTGTATATATGTTGTTGAATATTTCATATTCATGCTGTGTTATAGGAACTCTTTTCTGCTCGCTGTCGGTTTGTTGCATGAAGTCTGGATTCTGGATAGTTCCGATGCGTTGTAGTCATGGAGGAAAGGTATGGATGAAATATACGGTGAGAATATTCAATATTCCTAAACAAAAAACTGTTTGAATACTACTCGTGTCTGACGTGTCAAGTGAATGTGAGCATAATTGCGTATGCTTTCTTAAATATGTGCGGACGCCAATAAAACACCGACGTGTTTTATGGGCGGAAAACTTTATCATCTACTATACGCACCTAGAGCCTATAGCTTAGCAAACTCAGATGATACTTTCAGTTTTGTGATTGGAAGGGACTTTCTCAGAAACTGGAATGTCGACGGGATGTTTACATTTGAGATGAATAATACAAGGTAGAAAACCGATACTATGACTTTCGAGAAAGTTGATGTGTGTGGAATATTTCGTGAAACATGATGTTTTCGGTATCAGGCTTTCTTTCCAATTTATTGTGGGAGTAAAATGTAAGATGCTTTATGTTATACGTTGTAAGTTATTCTGATACTTATAGGAGCTCTCTCGCGATTGCTGGATCGGTCGCCTCAGTTGCTGGAAGTCTGTGTAAATACTGGATTGGAACAATGAGCAGGAGAGTGAAGAGTTTAGCGAAAAGCGGGATACGGTAAGAATGTTAATAAGTAATTGAATATGTTTGCTGGGGGAGGTGGAATACACGAATGAATCAGATCAACATGCACATGCGCATGAGTGTCATACTGTTTTGAATAATCAACTACATATTTCACATTCCTATTATACTTCCCTTCTATTTACTTCAATAGATCAACCTAAGTAGTACAACTTAGAATAGTTTTACGTTTCGTTTTAATTATTTCTGCTGTTTTTAGAGATTGTTTGCAAGGAACACATGTTTGGTGTCTGAGATCGTGGTGTTCTATGGGTGGAACATGGTCGACTTTATCGTCGCTCGTCGCACACGCCTGTCGCAAGATTTGTTGAAGGCACCCTTGTTGAAGACAGCTGTAAGTTTTCTACTCCCAGATTGTAAAACTCCGCACCATCGCAGCGTACCAAAACAGGGTGCGCCACAAGGGCGCGGCGTACCCCCTTTGGGGTGCGCCAACCCCATATGGCGCACCACTGGCGCACCTGCCGCGCCTTACCTAAATGGTGCGCCGCTGGTACGCCAAGTTAAGTGGGGTACGCCTGGCGCACCTGTGGCGCAGCCACCGCACACTCTAGGGGGGGGGCGCCGCGCACCAGCGGCGGACATTTATTTTGTGCGCGACGATCGCGCACGTAGTTTCACCAGTGATGTTACTATGTATATCCTTTTGCAGGTTTCTCTTCGTTCGCCACCATTTCTGGAGCTTAGAATGCTTGAATTTTTTGTTGGGACAATCAGAGGCGAAACCGATGAAGGAAAGTAAGCCGTCGACGATGTGCGTGGCAATTTTGTGGTTGAACAATACAAGGTAAATAAAACCTAAATTGGATACGAGTAGCTTGATCATACGGAATGTATTTCGGTAGATTGGATTTTGTTTATTAGTCAGTGTAGTAGGTTACTTGTTTCGGGTTCCATTAAATGATTCATGACTAGTTGAGACTTGTTTTGCAGGTATCGTAGCTACCGGCTTGATCCTCACAAGTTGTGTGTCTGGCTTCGTGGTCGAGGTCGAGGCTTCGATGTTCAGCATGTTTGAGCAAAACGGGACCGGCTGATGGCGTCGAATGGGATCTTGGGATCCTGTGGATTGACAATTCAAGGTAAATAAAAAGACAATGCGATGCGGAAGGAAAGGAAAGGAAGATTGTAGTGCGTGTGCGGAATCTATTTAAGAGCTCTATGTGAATGCGCCAGTCTCTGATGTAATAATGTTTTATACTTTACACTTCTTTTTTTAGAAACGCACGTGTGAAAGCTCTAGTTTGGTAACTTTCCCGGAGTCCCGGAGTGGTCTGCTAGTATTGGTTGGATATTAACAGTGAATCGGACAGTGAAAAGATTGATACGGTAAGAATGACACTTAATAATTAACTATGTAGACGTAGGCGGTTACCGGTTAGTAATAATTACGGGAATCATTACTACATGCATGTGTAACTATTTGAGTATAATTTACTTTGTGCGATCCTTACATTACTTGTATGTATGTACTTGTACGTACAAGTAATACATTACGTGTATGCATGTTTTAGAGATGCTTGCAAGGAAGGCGTTGTGAGTGGTGTGGCGTGGATCGACGTGTTCTATGGGTGGTACACGGTCGACACTTTCAACATTCAACCTACCATGACCTCGGATTTACGGTGAGGATATCTTACAAATCTTGCCTCTTAAAGCGTAATACCGGCTGTTTTTTTGAAACGCATCGAGTGCATCAGCACTCTTATGCAGCTTTTGCAAATGAACGTAAATTAGAATAAAAATCGAGCTAAATTCTAGTAAATTAGCATGAATATGAAAGAATTCAGTTGCCCACGATGCATTTCGAAAACCGGCCGGTATTTCGCTTTAACACCATTAATAATAAACTATGCTTGCTTGTGGTAGACTTGAATACACCAGTCAAAAATATTATAATTGCATTGTGTTGTAGGCACACGTGTTCTGGTTTGTTACCTGGAATCTACTAATCGCTCAAGAATCGGAGAGGGCCGGGAAACAATGATTGAGAACGAAGCGAAGTGTTTCACGAACGATATTACGGTAGGATTTCTTATGAGTAAACTAAGTTTGCCTGGGTGGTTAGGGCTTTGTACTAGTACATCTCAATATGATCAGACGTCATACTTGTGTCTACTTGATTCATTCATATTGTGGACGTAGTCTACTGGTCAATTTCGTTACATTACATCTATTGTTTTTATAGATTGTTGCGAAGAAAGCTTTATGAGTGGATTCGATGTCGATGATCGATATGTTCTATGGACGGAACATTTCGACTAATAAAGTACTGTATTCGCGTGATGGAAACAAGGCATGTGAATCTGAAATTCTCAAATCGTTTACTGTAATTATGTATTCACATTTAATTATAGATGGCACAGACTTCCCTCTCATAATGATTATCAATTATTATTCATCACTTTCAGATGGAAACAAATCGAGCTGAACGATTTGGTTGGTAACAGGAGAAATGGCCAAGAATTGACGCTTCACTTGCTTGACGATATTGGACTAATCACTGATCACTGATGGCCGCGGCATTTGATTTGCCGAAAAAAATCAATGGTAGGTTATGCTTTAGCTTATTTTTAATCATGAGGGTGGTACTTGTTTCTGCTAGCTTCGAGTCATTATGACTAATTAGGATTTTCACTTTTGCAGGTCTTGGCTAATTAAGATTTTCACTTTTGCAGGTCTCCCTCATTTGTCAACCTGTCCATGTTTGGATCGTTTGGATGTGTCTATAGCGACATAGCGTCATCAACTGCTTCGATGATGGACGTATGTAATCTGAGGATGCATATACAAGGTAAGCACAGCACACGACCTGTAAATATGAGGTGTTAATGCGTCAGAGGTTTTGGAAGACGTTGTATGCAGATTTACTATGCTTTTTTGGCATGTTTATGATCGATTGGTACTTTTAGACCGCGGAATCGCAATTGTGATGTTCGATCTCGAGGTGGACGAGTGGTTACATCAACGTGCCCTCAGCAAGCTGGACAACAAGCGTGTGTCTAGTTTCAGCCTGGTGGAGAAATGGTAATTTATTTGAATACCTCACACTGCTGTGTCGATTGAACCAAAGTTCACTTTATGCCTTATGTGGGCATGGGATGTTTTTTCTCAGCCAGTTGTGGGCCGTCTGTTATTGTAATTAGAGTTCGTACTTTTTAGTTCTTAGCGATGACCTTCGCGTTTCACCTTACCAGATATACTGAGTGATGTCTATGGAAATTTGTGATTTCTCCGATCTTCTTCTCGACTTCTCGGATTATCAAGAGCACGCCGTCCTGTTTGTTTGGTATCTTTTGCCTTCACTCATTCTTCTGGCCATAAACGCTCTCCCTTATGTATCTGCATCTTCTAGAGATTATTTTTTAATAACAAGTGTTTGCTGTGAATAATTAATGGGAATTCAGGTTGTACAATATGTCTTGAGAGCTGCGAGCGGTCGCACCAACGCAACAACAAAAAACGTCGTTGACTATCGGAGACAAGGATTGGACAAGTTATTTGCCAAGGATGTCTTTGGCTGACTCTGTTCTGAAGGTGTGCTGGCAGATCATCGAGATCAAATCTTTCCTTCGTATGGTATGTTTTGCTTCTACCCATACTGCTAACAATAAGAGGTGTCGTGCCGTATAGCACATGCAAAGCTTAGACTCCAATCCGGTGACATCTTATAAAATATTTCGTCTGGTTTTGCGTATTCTTTTCATTTTCCATGCATATAATATTTTACTTTCAAAGTCTTTAATATATCCGGCTTGTGGTTAATTAGTTAATAATTCAGGTAACGCAACAATACTACGGTATGTCGGGCTTTGACATTGGAACCCGCAGGAATGAGTTGTTCTTATCTGGGAAGTCGGACTTTTGGACCGACATACCGTAGTGTTTCATTTGAAGCGCTTCAGATAGTTCATGAGATTTAATGAGATATTAATTCCCAATGGATTATATGTTTATTATTCAGTTTTGGACGTGTGCGCATCCCGAGATCGACGTTACCGTTACCTGCCACTTCTCATGCTTATGGCGGCCTATGCAAATTGTAAAAAAGAATATTTACGAGAATATAGAAGGCTGTGTCAGTCTCAGTATGAAGAGCTGACAAACGTGAACTTTCACAGAAACTTTGATTAGCTGGAAATGAAATGATTTTTGAACTTTGATTTTAAGATCGATTTTGTTTTTCTTATAGTTTATATCTCAAAGGTCCGCGAAAGTTCACCATTAATAAAAAAACGTAAACAGCCAGAGTGAAAAAAAATTAAACGCTCTAAAGAAACGAAAAGAATGAAAAGAAAAGATCCTCCATGGACAAGTTTTTGATTTGTTATAGAATTTTGCGGTTACTTGTCTATATCGTCTAGAATTTTTTCTTTGCAACAAATGCTCATAATGGTCGCTCATTATTTTTGATATTGTTATCATAAGCTGATTGTGTATAATTATAACAGTGGATTTTTCGATCTTTACTACGTTTATTGTGTCTCTACTCTCCGAATTCCTTCTCACCCTTTTCTTATCTCTCCTCTTTCTCGCCCTTCTCTCTGTCTCTCTCTTTCCTCTCTCTGCATCGCACGCTCCATCTGACTGGGACTTCCCACACATGGGTTGAAGCTGATGGTACGTTCTTTACTTTCCTTTGAATTATAGCTAAATTGATTGCGAAAGAATTAACCCGTACTGATGTTGAACGTTATTCAATTTAGGGACATTGGAAGTTTGGCTACTGTCTGTTGCGTAAAAATTTCATCTTTTTTTCAGACCGTTATCCGGAGCCTCCCCTTTTTACGTCTTGGCCCCTGGGAAGTCTAACTCGTCGTCCTCGTTTCAAATTGGAACGTGTGTTGTGACAACGGTGTCGTTGGATGTTATGAGTGCCGAGTGAACTGATATCCGCCGGATCGAAGGTAAGGAACTGTGATAAACAACTGCTGACACCGACAGACATATTGCGACAACTTAAGAATCTTAAGATTAATATTTAGCGCCGACCTTCTCACCAGTCGTTTAACAATCTGTAGAATAAAGAACTAATAAAGAACTAATGGTGTAAGAACTTAAGTATAAGAAATTCGTTATTTTAAATGTTTGCATCTTTCTTTAGATTTCGCGTGACCGGCACACGACAATGGCATAGAGTCGAACTTCTTTCTATGCGTACGAAGTACGGAGGACTTGACTCATTTGCGTGCAGATCAGAGCAGCTGACGAGCTGACTACTAGGTATGCTTTACACTTTTAACGCATTAACTTGTATGGGTAATGTGTACTATTACCAAACCACCGTGGTTTTCTGTTTGTTAATTACTAACATTACGGTCTCTGTGATTACGTATTTCTTGAATTCAGGATTGATAACTGATGGAGTGTCATCGTGCATCTATGAGTATTCCACCGCCACGGATTCTTCTCAAACATGATCTTCCGAGCTCTTTGGACGTTGCCTGAAACATGTTCGCTGCCCTTGAACCGATGCGACGAGTCCGTTGTAACACAATGGTTTGTTTTGAATTGTGATTAGGGTCGTCAGCGACTCAAGTTTATGTTTTCATATAGCTGTTTTGTGTTTAGGAAAATAAACTTTATGGATTGTAGTTTAGGTATCCCCAGTCAAAATCAATTCTCCCAGTTTAGCTATATTACTGTAATCTCAAATATTCCACTTTCAGTGCCTGTACCATGGTGTTGACGATTCTGTAGTCTCCTCAGTTGACCCTTTTCGGCGCGTGTGTCAGGAAATGTTATAGTGGAAGCAAATATCCAGCGGGATATGTAAATTTGAAGGTAAGGACCTATTTTAAACTAAACTACATATTATAAAAGAATTGAAACAAAGTGATTGGAATAGAACTGTAGACTCTAGAAGAAGTGATGCAAGACATTTATCAGTTCTTACAAATGGCGGGGGAACTGGGGAACCCCTTTTTTACGATTACGAGGGTTTCTTGACCTATGGATACATATATGCATCTTCTTTAATTGTGTGCCCTCAGTGATATAGTAATTATCTTTTAGATACACTAATTGGAAATCGTTCGGCTCATGTATGTGTGTGCGACTGGAAAAGCGGCAGGATTGCGTTGCTACGGTAAGTATTTTCACCCTTTCAGCAATAGTTTTTCTTTTGTTGATTACTTGCACCCTCGCGCAAAGCACGTTTTAAAAGACGTAACGTAATCCACTAATGCATCTTAAACAAATTATTTTAGAGTTTCACAAACGCTTTAAATTGCTGTCGTGGGCGGAATGATGACGTTGGGTTGGGAGTTTTATGTGAGCCTGGTCTTGGTCATCTATTCTGTCTCTGCCAAGATTTGGATGATCGACATGGTCCGGTGGAATTAGCGGCTCTAGATGAAGCTCAATTCTGGGTAAGCTTTTTTTAATGTATTAACTTCATTTTGTATATTAACCGCACCAGCTGATATTCATGTGTTTTTGTTGACCTTTATGGAAAATACGGCAATTTTTGCCATTGCCATTGTCTCATAGTTTCCTAGTAATACCTGTATGGTGTATCTAATCTACTGTTTTAGGTGTCGAAACTTGCATTGTGATCAAGGAACAGTACAACAAGGTGGCTAATAGCCCGGCTAGAGGCTACCCGAAAGTGAAGCTTCTCCTTGTAACTTTTGGTGAGGCTCACTCTTGTCAACTTGGTATCTCATGGGCTGCGAGTGCGCCACATCCTCGCCGCCGACGCCGCCACTGTTGACTTCTACGTAGTGCCGTGGACTTTTGTGTCAATTTCCGGTAAGCTTATCAACCTGTTGATATAATTCTTTCATGTAGGAGATATGGTCGTTTTGTACCATTGTAGCTGACGCATACTCGATTTCATGCATTGTTTTTGTTAATTTTTACATTTTTTTTTTACATAGATTACCTCTTATTTTGTTAAGGGCGTGACGGCATGTCCAGAAGCAGAAGAGGGCAATACGTGTATCAACTCTGAACTCTGTCTGGGGATCTACTTTATCTGCCTTCTCTCAACACTGCGCCCTTGGTTTACAGTGCACTGTGCGTCATGTTGGATACTGTTTAGAAGCGAATCTGTGCGTTTATTTGGTTTTCGTAGTGTTACTCTTGGAGACTATCCGTTTTTTTTGAAAGGCTTCCTTCGGTCTACTTTTTTTCGCATTTTTTATTGCTAATTTTTCGAAGAAAAATCAATTATATGTAAAGTAAGCGCAATCACCTGCTGATTGCTTGAGAACGTGTACGTTTTGAGAAAATTGTACAAATTCGTTCTTAATATGTTGTATGCAAAACCAGTTTTCGTGAATTGTTTACATGCTTGCTTGCTTGCGGGTTATTAGAAAGTGATTTTCGATTCAAAACCAAAACACCTGCAAACAGTGCAAACTTTTGCTGTTCAATATTTTGCTTGGGTTACGTTACGTTTAGTAATGTTTCTAAATAGTTAATCTCTTTGTTCCTTCCTTCATTTTCATTCTTTGTTTTCATTGCAATTTTTAAGGCTTACATTCAGTGCATTCTATTCTTGCGTGGTAATAGTTAAGATTTATAGTAGCCTGCGAAGCACCTCGATTTGTTTGTTCCCTTTTTTTTTAGATTTACGTTGTTTTCTCTTTATAGACACTCAAGGTTCTGTTTTGTCCACTTCACAGTTCATCCTTTCGTTGTTTCTGTTTTCCTTTTATTCCGTTTTCAAAAAAGTTTCAGTTCACTAGTTCACTTACATTATTGCATGGTTACGATTAATGTTTAGCCGTTTGAGCAGAGCAGAAAAGTAGCGCGATTTTTGTAGGGGAATTTCTCTCCTTTCTTAACAGTTTTGTTTTGTTTTAGTTTGAGTTCTTCACGCTGCCTTTTTTGGCTTCTGTTTACTTTTTTTCGCTCTGTTATCGCTTTTTTTTCCATTTCTCTTTCGCATGTGACGATGCGATCCGGATTCCGATCCCGCTTAGTGCCAACACCTTGCATCCATCGACCGCCGGGAATAAAGTCTTCGGACGAACGCCTCGCTCTGCAATCTGTCTGTAAGCCTGCGTTCCGTCTTCTCTACTTACAACAGTTGCCGTTTCCCTACGGACTACAACCTACTCCTCACTCGTCGTTTCCCTTCGCACTACGATCTACTCCTCACTACGGGGCATATGTCGCACTGGCTGAGAGACACCGCCCTGGATTGGAAAATGAAGAAACCAGACGACTGCGAACAAATAAATTTTGGATCCTACTTTTTTTGACCATCATGTAGCGTGGTGTTAACGCTACGGGTTCAATTTCCGCGCGCTACTGGTTGCACCTACCCGGTGTAGAAACGGTACCAGGTGAAAACTTGGGAAGTTTGAATGAATCAGGTCTGGTTGTCCATTCCGTGATCAAAGATGGCCTATATATATATATATATATATATATATATATATATATATATATATATATATATATATATATATATCTAGGCGCACTACTTCGGTAGCTCAAAACTGACTGCAGGGGCTCCTTCGGGGGACACCGCAGTCAGGCCCTCAAGGACCGTACAGTTCTAGATCAAAGAAGGCCTATATATCTAGGCAAACTACTTCGGTAGCTCAGAACTGACTGCAGGGGCTCCTTCGGGGGACCCTGCAGTCAGACCCTCAATGACAGTTCAGACGGTTACAGTATTTCTCCGTCACGTCTGTGTGCGATGATTAACAAAGTAAAGAGAAGTTACTCCTATCACTGTTAATATTCTTTATCACTTTCCTATTCAAGTCATCACCCACACCCACTTCCCCTCCAGATTTATTCTCTCCTCTTACACACCCCCTTGTACTGTATCGTGTAGATATTTTTCACTCAGCCCCCTTCCCCTTCTGTGTAGTGTATACTTTTTCTGGATAGCTCACCCCCCCCCCCCCTTAAACCCCTCTTAACTCACCTCTTTCTCACCCCACCTCTTACCCTCTGTAAGATAAAATGTATAGTGTAGATTTTTCTTCTAGCTAACTCACCCTAACTCACCCTCCACAGTCACCTTCTTAACCTCGTGCTCTCACCCCATTCTTACCCCCCCTGTACTTTATAGTGTATATATATTTTTTCATGTTAGCTCATCCCTCACCCTCCCCATGTTGTATAGTGTAGATATCTCTACTCCCCCCCCCCCACCTTACTGTATAGTGTAAATATTTTACTCACTTATTCACGCCTTACTCACCCTCCCACATTACTGTATATAGTGTACATATTTTCTCGCTACTCACTAACTCCTTTCCACCCCATGTATATAGTGTATATATGTATATCTCTTTCTCGTTACTCACTAGCCCCCTGTATATAGTAGTTTACATATATCCCCCCCCCCCCCCCTATATATATTGTAAATATTTTTTTTATATAGTGTATATTTCTTTCTCGTTACTCAATAGCCCCCTGTATATAGTAGTGTGTATATACAGTTTTGTATATAGTGTATATCTCTTTCTCGTTACTCACCAGCCCCCTGTATATAGCAGTAAGTAGTGCCCCCTGTATATATCTATATCTTTATATATATTGTAAATGTTTTTATATATATCTCTTTCTCTTTACTCACTAGCCCCCTGTATATAGTAGTTACATATCCCCCCTGTATATGTATTGTATATATATTATTGTACATATTGTATATACTGTATATTTCTTTTCTTTACTCACTAGCCCCCTATTAGTAGTGTGTTATTCCCCCCCCCTCCCCCTGTATATATTATATTGTACATATTTTATATAGTTATATTTCTTTCTCGTTACTCAATAGCCCCCTGTATATAGTGGTGTACATATTCCCCCCTGTATATATAGTGTACATGTTTTGTATATAGTGTATATCTTTTCTCGTTACTCACTAGCCCCCCCCCCCCTGTCGATATATATATATTGTAATATTTGTAATATCTCTCACTAGCCCCCTGTATACAGTAGTTTACATATCCCCCCCCTGTTATATATATATATAGTGACATTGTATATAGTGTATATCTCCTCTCTCACCCCCCTGTATATAGTTCATATTGTTGTTTTAGTATATGGTTGTGTTGTTGTGTATTTTTGTTGTGTGACGTATTTTTTTTGTGTGTGTTTTTTTTTGACTTTTTTTTTTTTGGTTGTTTGTTTTTTATTGTTGTTTGTTTTTTTTTTTGTTGTGTGTGTTTGTTTGTTGTTTTTATTGTTTGTGTTGTATTTTTTGGTGTTGTGTTGTTGTGTGTTTTTTTTTATGTGTTTTGTTTTTTTTATTGTTGTTGTGAGTTTTTATTGTGTTGTTTTTTTTTTTATTTTTTTTGTTTTTTATTTTATGTTTATGTTTTTTTTTTTGTTTTTTTTTTTATGTTTGTTTGTTTTTTTTTTGTTTATTTTTTTTTTTTTCGTTTTTTGTTTTTTTTTTTTGTTATTTTTTTTAAATTTTATTATTATTACCAGACTAACTATACTTTTTTTAGACGAACGACGAATTCAACAAGGATGCTCGGCCACGTTCCGGAGTCCCTCCCTGCAGGAGTGAAACCCAGTTCTAACTACGAGTTTCGTCAATTGTTTCTTTTAATAAATAATATGTAGGATCCCTCCCGCTTCATTTTCGGTGGCGTCCCGATAGTGAAGTGGGAGAAAACCAAAAACACTTGATCTCCCCTTCTCCGTAGGACTCGTCACAGTTGTTTCTGCTGGAAACTCCTGTTACTTACTTAGTAAACTTAGTATCGGTATGCTAAATTACTTTGACCGAAGTAATTCTAGTGCACCTTGTCCTACCCAAAATGGGCGGTTGGTACTCTTTCGTTTTGAAGGAGTGCTGAACGCCGCGTTATTTATAGGCAGTGTCACGAAAGTTACTGCTGGGAACTTTTGTGGCATGCCTTTTTGCGCTAAATTACTTTGGCCGATCTAAATTAGTGTACCTTGTTCTAATCGAAGTTGTTGTTCGCACTCTTTCGTTTTGAAGGAGTGCGGAACACCGCTTATATAGGCGGTGTCACAAATGTTTCTGCTGGGAACGTTTGTGGCACCTTCTGTACACTTACAATCGTTCTCAATTGCAACCGTTTTGAAACTTTTCCCCAACGTGTGCGGCGTAGTCATGCAAAGCTTAAGAAAAAGTATATTGCTGGGAATAAAACAAATAGCTGTTCTATATCTGTCACTCATTGAGCAATGTGATGGACGGTCAAATTTGTTCGAAGAGGTTGTGGACCCGGCAGTGGACTTGTTATGGACCGATCTGTGATTCATCAGCATCATACGTTCCGTGGATGCATGGTGTGGGTTAGTTCTGTCCTTTCGTTTTGTCATTTTTTATGCGTATAGCAGCTGCTCCATGATATATGTACAACTGTTTACTCTTCCTGTTACGTGCGTTGCACCTAGGATTGAAGGCTCTAATTACTGTTGTTTGGACGAGTTTTGCATGTTCAGGTTATTCGACGGACTTCGACAGGCTATGAGGTTCGACAGGAAGATCAAGAGTACCGTGACAGCTCTCACTGGTATCTTTGCTTTCTTTTTGTACTTATTTTCTCTTTATTAATGATTTTCTCACAGTCTAAATTATTAGTGCATAGTCCATTATTATTTCCAGCGCTCTCGAAGGAAGGAAGTTCTCCACAACAACAGGGCATGGAGCATGGACAGTGGTCATCCATCCATCGGCTTTGGAAAGGGCGGCACGCCCACTGTGAGTATTGTTAATATTTTATGCGATAATTGTAAGTGCACAATCGCACAATGTAGCCAAGTAGTGTTTCTTATTTACGACCTTGCAACTCACTCATTAGCCTTTATTTTATGGACCAAATAATTGTTTTTCAACGATATTTCTTTGTTACTTATTGAGCGAAGTGTTGGAATTTCCATCGATCTACTCGAGAAGAGGGAAGCCGTTTGTTGTCAAGTGGACAGAGCACGAAACGGCTACTTGAAACTTTACCTTTACGGAATGATAATATAGGTTGGTCCTTTTTGGTGCCTTCTTAAAGAATGTGCTTTGTAGATAATAAAACACTGACAAAACTACTGTCATGAAATTCCTATTGGTTAGTTACCCTTTCCTCTATAGTAGTGGGTTTTTTTTACAGAATCATCTCCCGCTCCCGCTCATAATTGCTACTATTGTTACTCAAAAATCCGTCGGTAATTTGATTCAGGAATCCTACTCTCATTCCGTCATTGGCTGTGAACACCGACTCACGGACACTGGGACACTGTACAACATTTGCCTTTCCGCACCGTTGGCTGTGTTCTGATTTAAGGTAATCACTTCGGGTTATTTTGCATATCTCATAATTCATTACTGCGCTCTGTCACATTGTTGGGATGTTGGATTTATGTCCTATGCTGACAATGAGATCATTACAAAAGATTTCTGAAACCCATTGTTTATCCGAAAAAAAAATTATTTTAAACGAAAACCCTACGTATCCGGGTAGAATGCCGGTAAACATGCTAATAATAGTGATATTGGAGTATGGTTATGTTGTCAGTGATCACATGATATCTGTGAACTCGCTTCTGACTATAGTATGATAGGGATCGTCCCGGCTAGTTGTATAAGAACCTAAGTAGACAGGAAACAATAGGAGGATAGGTTGTGATCTAGAAGTCTGGACTCCAGGTTGATATGGAAATTGTTTTAGTAATCTACGATTTAGTAATCTACGACAATTTCGTCACTGACGTTGAACACCGAGTCAACCAGCCAATTATCTGCGTCTGCAAGTCTGCAACGTAGAAGCTTGCATCCCATCGGCCCTCGCTGGTTTAAACAAAGGTAATTAACCCTTGAATATTGTTCATGATATATTTTGTGTTTTGCCCACGCTTCATATGTTTATTCCTGAGATCACGTTTGTAAGCGGTGTTTGATTGTGTCAGAAACGTTTAGTAATAGGGGACATATGGATATGTTTCACTAAATGTGTACACATTTACACTTGCATTTGGCCTGAGCTGAGCTGAGCTTCAAACATTTGACTGATGATTTATTCATTTATTGTGTGTAGTCTGTGGTGGTGCAGGCAACATCTGTGCTTCTAAGTTTTCTTATCTAATCTCCGTTTCTGTTAGAGGATGAGAACTGAGAACATCAATTCAAGTAGTGAAAAGCAGTCTTAATTTCTGTGCTCTCTTTAGGTGTCCGTGCACATATTGGACAGATTGAGCGGAGGTGCCAGTAGCAGCCATGTGAGTATCCAACCGTGCGCAGTGAGTTTATATTCGTCCTTTATTCTGCTTTTGTAACCTTTTCTTCTATTAGACAACGCTATGTGGATTCCGAAAATAATTACGTGTAGCTGCATTTTATGCTGCAGAACGCTGTGGAGATCTTTTTCTCACGGCATAAAGTGATGTGGAACTCGCTTAAATCGAAGAATATTGTGATTATTGATTTTTCGACCATAAAATGCTGTGATATAACGCTTGAGCAATGAGCATACAATTCTGTGATGTCTACTTTGTAACACATTAAGATATATCGGTATATCTACATTAGTTATTTCTAAAGTGAACATAGTTGCACGAACTCGAGGACTGGGCGGCGACTACGAATGCGACAGCGATGGCAAAGATGAGAAGCGTGAGAAGAATTTGGCCGTCCATCGCAATTCTTCAGTTCCGGACACAAAAGGTTGGTTGCAACTTAATGTTATACAATACTACTCTGCAAGTTCTGTAGACCCAAGCTATGCTAACAAAGGAAACTCCCACTTTATGTCCAAGAAAGGTTTCGCTATAGTCAAATATGTTGCGTTTGGACATAAATACTCCGTTAATGAATCCCGAGCATTTTCCGAGAAACTTTGCGTTTCCGAGGATTTTCTCGGAAAAAGCTCGGAAACTTTGAGGTTCTCGGGCCGAGCTCGGAAAATAGGCGGGCCGAGCTCGGGAGCCGTCTGTTTGTCCGTTTCCGAGCATTTCCCGACAAACTTTAGTTTTCCGAGCTTTTTCCGACTAAAAACCGACTAGGAAACTAGTAATAAACTAGCTGTTTTTTCCGCGGGAAATGCTCGAAAACAAATATCATAGTAGTTGTACTCTATACTAAAACCAAGTGTCTTCTGCAGGAACTCGTGGACGATGACCGAAAGATTTCTAATTTCTATCAACAATTGCACGTGGGCTGAGGATACGGGAGGTTGGTATTTATATTAGCACATTCAGAGTTCAACTCCTTGAAGTTGAATCCAGTTTTGAACACTAGTGAGAGTGAGCGTTAGAAGCTACTGTAGCTAGCCGTCCAAAAATTTCTAATATTTTTCGTAGGATGAATAACAGTAGGAAGGCTAGCTGTTTTAAGTTGTTTTTCAAACAATAAAATCTTTGCTCGTTGTGTTGCGTGTACCCGATTATTTTGTGCTGTATTTTGTTGTGCTTTGAATTTGTGGTTTGTAATTGATTTTGATGTGTTTTGAGTATTTTATTACGTTTTGTTTGCATTACTTCATTTCATTCATTGTTTAGTTATGATTTGTGAGTATTTAATATCCGTGACCCATTGATGTAAAGTTTATCACAAGAATTTCCCCGTCGGGCTAAACAGCTAATTATCGATGTTAGGAGATATATTCGGAAAGACCAATTGTGAGCGTGCGCGCGTGTGTAAAGCGTTGTCCAGCGAGCTAAGTTGTGGGGCATTATCTTATACCCTTAAACGGTTATATG
>JAANDG010000434.1:0-128439 GCA_036852015.1 Pelodera strongyloides | reverse complement strand
CCTAAGCTAAGCCTAAGCCTAAGCCGAAGCCTAAGCCTAAGCCTAAGCCTAAGCCTAAGCCTAAGCCTAAGCCTAAGCCTAAGCCTAAGCCTAAGCCTAAGCCTAAGCCTAAGCCTAAGCCTAAAGCCTAAGCCTAAGCCTAAGCCTAAGCCTAAGCCTAAGCCTAAGCCTAAGCCTAAGCCTAAGCCTAAGCCTAAGCCTAAGCCTAAGCCTAAGCCTAAGCCTAAGCCTAAGCCTAAGCCTAAGCCCTAAGCCTAAGCCTAAGCCTAAGCCTAAGCCTAAGCCTAAGCCTAAGCCTAAGCCTAAGCCTAAGCCTAAGCCTAAGCCTAAGCCTAAGCCTAAGCCTAAGCCTAAGCCTAAGCCTAAGCCTAAGCCTAAGCCTAAGCCTAAGCCTAAGCCTAAGCTAAGCCTAAGCCTAAGCCTAAGCCTAAGCCTAAGCCTAAGCCTAGCCTAAGCCTAAGCCTAAGCCTAAGCCTAAGCCTAAGCCTAAGCCTAAGCCTAAGCCTAAGCCTAAGCCTAAGCCTAGCCTAAGCCTAAGCCTAAGCCTAAGCCTAAGCCTAAGCCTAAGCCTAAGCCTAAGCCTAAGCCTAAGCCTAAGCCTAAGCCTAAGCCTAAGCCTAAGCCTAAGCCTAAGCCTAAGCCTAAGCCTAAGCCTAAGCCTAAGCCTAAGCCTAAGCCTAAGCCTAAGCCTAAGCCTAAGCCTAAGCCTAAGCCTAAGCCTAGCCTAGCCTAAGCCTAAGCCTAAGCCTAAGCCTAAGCCTAAGCCTAAGCCTAAGCCTAAGCCTAAGCCTAAGCCTAAGCCTAAGCCTAAGCCTAAGCCTAAGCCTAAGCCTAAGCCTAAGCCTAAGCCTAAGCCTAAGCCTAAGCCTAAGCCTAAGCCTAAGCCTAAGCCTAAGCCTAAGCCTAAGCCTAAGCCTAAGCCTAAGCCTAAGCCTACTAACCTAAGCCTAAGCCTAAGCCTAACCCTAAGCCTAAGCCTAAGCCTAAGCCTAAGCCTAAGCCTAAGCTAAGCCTAAGCCTAAGCCTAAGCCTAAGCCTAAGCCTAAGCCTAAGCCTAAGCCTAAGCCTAAGCCTAAGCCTAAGCCTAAGCCTAAGCCTAAGCCTAAGCCTAAGCCTAAGCCTAAGCCTAAGCCTAAGCCTAAGCCTAAGCCTAAGCCTAAGCCCTAAGCCTAAGCCTAAGCCTAAGCCTAAGCCTAAGCCTAAGCCTAAGCCTAAGCCTAAGCCTAAGCCTAAGCCTAAGCCTAAGCCTAAGCCTAAGCCTAAGCCTAAGCCTAAGCCTAAGCCTAAGCCTAAGCCTAAGCCTAAGCCTAAGCCTAAGCCTAAGCCTAAGCTAAGCCTAAGCCTAAGCCTAAGCCTAAGCCTAAGCCTAAGCCTAAGCCTAAGCCTAAGCCTAAGCCTAAGCCTAAGCCTAAGCCTAAAAGCCTAAGCTAAGCCTAAGCTAAGCTAAGCCTAAGCCTAAGCCTAAAGCCTAAGCCTAAGCCTAAGCCTAAGCTAAGCCCTAAGCCTAAGCTAAGCCTAAGCCTAAGCCTAAGCCTGCCTAAGCCTAAGCCTTAAGGCCTAAGCCTAAGCCTAAGCCCTAAGCCTAAGCCTAAGAGCCTAGCCTAAGCCTAACCTAAGCCTAAGCCTAAGCCTAAGCATCAGCCTAAGCCGATAAAGAAGCAATCAATCAATCAAGCAAGCCGAAAAAAAAAAAAAAAAAAGCAAGAGCAAGCAAGAAAAGCAAGAAAGCAAGAGCAAGAAAGCAAGAAAGCAAGCAAGCAAGCAAGCAAGCAAGCCAAGCAAGCAAGCAAGCAAAGCAAGCAAGCAAGCAAGCAAGCAAGCAAGCAAGCAAGAAGCAAGCAAGCAAGCAAGCAAGCAAGCAAGCAAGCAAGCAAGCAAGCAAGCAAGCAAGCAAGCAAGCAAGCAAGCAAGCAAGCAAGCAAGCAAGCAAGCAAGCAAGCAAGCAAGCAAGAAAGCAAGAAAGCAAGCAAGCAAGAAAGCAAGAAAGCAAGCAAGCAAGCAAGAAAGCAAGAAAGCAAGAAAGCAAGAAAGCAAGAAAGCAAGCAAGCAAGCAAGCAAGCAAGCAAGCAAGCAAGCAAGCAAGAAAGCAAGCAAGCAAGCAAGCAAGCAAGCAAGCAAGCAAGCAAGCAAGCAAGCAAGCAAGCAAGCAAGCAAGCAAGCAAGCAAGCAAGCAAGCAAGCAAGCAAGCAAGCAAGCAAGCAAGCAAGCAAGCAAGCAAGCAAGCAAGCAAGCAAGCAAGCAAGCAAGCAAGCAAGCAAGCAAGCAAGCAAGCAAGCAAGCAAGCAAGCAAGCAAGCAAGCAAGCAAGCAAGAAAGCAAGCAAGCAAGCAAGCAAGCAAGCAAGCAAGCAAGAAAGCAAGCAAGCAAGCAAGCAAGCAAGCAAGCAAGCAAGCAAGCAAGCAAGCAAGCAAGCAAGCAAGCAAGCAAGCAAGCAAGAAAAGCAAGAAAAAGCAAGAAAGCAAGCAAGCAAGCAAGCAAGCAAGCAAGCAAGCAAGCAAGCAAGCAAGCAAGCAAGCAAGCAAGCAAGCAAGCAAGCAAGCAAGCAAGAAAGCAAGAAAGCAAGAAAGCAAGCAAGCAAGCAAGCAAGAAAGCAAGAAAGCAAGAAAGCAAGAAAGCAAGCAAGCAAGAAAGCAAGAAAGCAAGAAAGCAAGAAAGCAAGCAAGCAAGCAAGCAAGCAAGCAAGCAAGCAAGCAAGCAAGAAATGAAGATAAAAAAAATATGGCAACGGGCAACGGCCCTGAGCAAGGACAGTCACAATGGGTGGTTTTTGCATAATGGTATTGACAGACATACAAAAGAAACCAACGAGCCACTGAGATCAAACAAACTCGCGGTAGACGGGCACCAAGTTTTCCACCGTACAGAAAAGCCATTTGGGGACATTTGACAACTTCTGAAAGACCATTTGCCGACCGTTTTCAAGAAAAAATAGTGGCCGTGAAGTCGCCACGATGCCAATCAGCGTCTTTGTCACATTACAGAGAACCGTCTCAACAATGGAACTCTCACATGTACTTCGTTATAGCAGGAATGTTTCATCCTGCTATCGATTTTTCGCAAAATCTTTCCAAAATCCTAAATTTTGTAACATTAAAAATCTACCACAGTTATCGTACACATATGGATTTTGAATTTAGATTATTTAGTCACTCATAATGACACAAATTATATATTATCCAATCAATAATATTTTAATGTTTTAGTTTACGTTTGTTGCATGTTTTTATAATAATGTTGTATTTGTGTTTTAGTGTTGTTTTATGCTGCAGCATGTTTTCGTAGGTTCGATATTTTACTTATACTGATACTTTTTGGTCTAGACAAAGTGCGAATAGTAGTGTCCAATATAATAAATCAGCATGCAACTGCATTAAACTTCTTTTAGTGCGTGTTTTATATCCGTGCTTTTTATTTATGTATTACCAGACGGCTACGCCGCCTGAGGCGTCTTTCCATACTTTCTTACTTATGAAACGTCTGTAACGTAGATGAAAGTCTTTCGAATAAAGACACACATCGTTCTTTTAACATGAGTATATTCTAATTTGAGCTGCGGCACTCTTTTATACCCGAAGCGGAACAATTTATTCGAATTCTACTTCCGTAATGTGAGTGCTGGCGCACGCTGCAGTTACTCTTTTATATAATAAGATGGTTAGGAATTCACGCGTTTGCATACTGGGCCACTAGACGTGCGGCTGTTTGCTGGGCGTCACTGGTTACCAGTCATTCCAGGGTGTGCTAGGCTAGATTTTGAGTTTTCTAATCATCCATATGTTAAGAAAGCCAATTTGAGCGGGTATGCGGTGAACAAAGAGAACGACCAACAAAACGCTCAGTAATTTTTTTTCCATCGGATGAGCCGATGAGCGTTCCGCCAAATGGAACACAGATATAACAAGAATATTGTATGTAGCGAATGATTTTGACGTGAATTGTAATATTTATATAAGGCTGTTAAAAGCGTTAAAAGCGTAAAACTATAAAAATTGGTAAAAGTGATAATCGCCAACATGAGTCAATTTGGTCGTTTTTTTCGCAGTCGTAGATTTGTGCAAGCGTCCCCCAGGTTTAAATTGGCCAAGCCGAAACAAATTTGCCGCCAACACCATACACAGTCCGCTATGGGACCCCGCGACACTTCTGTGTAGTAGGCGGAACCTATTGCCCTTGAAAAATTTTCTTCGTGTGTTTTAATCAAAACAGAACAAAAAAAAAAAAAAAAAAATAAAAAAAAACATGACTAAAACTAAATAAAACAATAACAAATGCAGAAGAGAAAAATGAGCATAGTACACGACTAACATGCGAAGATGATTCTATTATTCAGGGTGAATATAGTTGTATATACTTTTTGAACTTGTTAGTTACTTTTCAGTAGTGCGACAAATGAGCACCGGAACGTTTGGTGCAACACAACTTAAAAGTCGAAACTAGCTAATGATATGGATATCTGTAATGCTATATACATAGTTGTATGATATCGGCGCGTGATCTAGGCGTCCACCCGTACTAGAGAAAATGTGAATTCCATGTTTGTGAGCTATTTCTGTTCCTCCCGGTCTCGAGCAGCTATTTTTTTCCAGCTTAATATTTCTGTTTCAGATGCTTGGTGCCAGTCAAGCTGTACACCGATTGTCCCCGGGCTCTACATCGAAGCAGGCTGGTTGGTGTTTGTCCATCCGTTGCATTTGTCCATGTTTCATGTTTGTTCCCAAAATTCCGGAATTGGGAATTGTACAATAGTTATTAAGTAGGGGATATGTCGGTGCACCTAAAGACGAAATGCTATCATTGGGGGTGGGTCTAATATATTTTACGTATTTAGTTCGTTTTCTGCGAGCGCGATGGGAACGTGCGTATCTCAAGGATTTGTACCACCGACGTGTTTTGCTGGGAGCTGACCCCGAAATGCACCGTTCTTCGTTCCCCAACTGGTAAGTAGTCCTGCTCTTTATTGCTTTTTTCCTCGGGGGACATCTGGTTTTCTCTGGCTTGTGTTTGTTTGTTTCTATTCCTTCTACGTGATGCTTGTTACATTTTCTTTCTCTTCCATTTCCAATTGTTTTGTAATATTGTATTCTTCGTTTTGTTTTTGAGTGTGCCAGCCTTCTCTAAAAATCCACATTCCCATAATACTAACGCAGGGCCGGTTCGCCCCTTTTTTAATACCTATAGACCCGTTCTGAGGGTGCAGTCAAGTAGTATACCGGCCCTGCTTTCAGGGTGAACCAGGCTGGCTCGAGACGTGAGCATCATTGCGGTAGTACAGCGGCGCGTGATGTTCTTGAGTGGGCTGCCCTGGAAAATGGTACTGATTCCACCTCGGACGAATACATACAAAAGAAAAAGGACATGGAAGCCGTTGTGGAGGATCTCAAGGAAAAGGTATCATGCATTGTTCTTTTTGTTTTCTTATTTCTGTTAATTCAATGTTTACTGTAAGTTAGCGTTCTCAGTTATCATGGCCTCATGTGAGTTGTTTTATATGTCGAGACAGTCGAGCGTGTTTATTTCAGCTTGCCATTTGTTGCGGCTGTTTTTAGTAATAGCCTAAGATGGCTCGTTTTAGATTGGAAAGGTCACCCTTGGCGGTGGAGAAAAGGCTCGTGCACTTCACAAATCCCGCAATAAGTTGCTGGTGCGTGAGCGTATCGACAAGTTGGTGGACCCGGGCACTTCGTTCCTTGAGCTCAGCCAACTGGCTGGCTACCAGTGCTACGGCGCAGACGAAGTGCCTGCAGGCGGAGTTGTCACTGGAATTGGCTCCATTGCTGGGGGGTAAATGTGCTTAACCGTTTGGGACGGTTCAAGCCTTTCGGTGACCCCTGACAAACCGTCATCAAATGGTCACTATCAGTCCATCCGGTGAAAAGCATTTGGTAATGTATGAATTACAGTATTGCAGGCAGGATTGTACTAGTTTTAAAACGTGTCATTATCATAGACTAAGTAACTTCAAAAAGTGGGTGGTAAAGTATCTGAAAGCTGAGCATTGCTCCATTTACGCTACGCTTAGCTGTGGTCCCGAACAAATTGTACTCATTTTCAATGAATGATATTTAAGAAATAGCTGCAACTTATCTTTTTTATAACGCGCAAAAAGTGATTCTTGTATATAAATCATGGCAAAATCGAATTCGCTTAGCTCAAAATGCGGACACCTGTGTCGGTGACAGGGCGCTTCGGCTCTCCTTTTACTTATGACCTTTAGATATTACACTTTTGTGCAGGGTCTATTTGCATTAGTTAAGCAAGTATTTGAACAAGTCTGACGCCGCTTCTGCGGTTCTTCAAAATTAAAGTAAACTGTTTCTGAATTTTGTCGAGCACGACAGTACGCCATTATATACATAAAGAATTGTTCACTTTTTGCGCGTTATAAAAAAGAACCAAAAACTTCAACTTTAAACTCTTTTTCACGATATAAAAATAAGATTTAATTCCTTTGGCCAGGTTTTTCGTAAGGGTGCTATTGCTAGGTTTTTACCTGCTAATAGCATTGCGTACTAGCGTACTTGAAGTCCATTGTTGATCTTTTTTCACTCTGTTCTCTTTAGACTGTGCATGATCGTGGCGAACGATGCAACTGTGAAGGGTGGGAGTTATTACCCAATCACTGTGCGTAAACACTTGAGGTGGGTAGATATACTTCATTTTAGTAATTCTTATTTGATAGAATTCGGGGTACCTACTTAGACTACTAATTAGTAATTAGGCTACTATCCTCGCTGGATATAAAGATGCGTTGAAATGAAACATTTGTACTAGTGTCAGGAATATAGGCTGGTGCTTTGAAACACGCACGAACCACTGGTTTTGGCCACCTCCGCAAGAAATTCGATATTTATATATTTGACCGAAACATGGTGTTTTATTAAAACGGTCTCCACTAAGCTAAAGAAACCACCTCCATTTACGCACGGAAATGTTGAATATTCCTTCCAGTGATTTGAATTGTGTGGTCTCTGTGCGTGTGCATGGTCATCTTCTACTTTTCATATGAATGCATAATTGCATAACGATAACGTACCTGTTGTTGCAGGGCACAAGATATCGCACGCGAGAACAACCTACCATGTGTTTACTTGGTTGACTCTGGAGGCGCCAACCTCCCCAGACAGGCCGACGTTTTCCCTGACAAGGAGCATTTTGGACGTATCTTTTATAATCAGGTTGGAATTTGGAATGTTGGAACTGTCTTGGCGAAAATGCTTTGTCTTCAATGTTTTCTTTTGTTTCTGATGTTTACTGTTTACATACTTTTGGTAAATCGTTAGCCTTGTTATACCTATCAGTATTGCTCGCAGATTCACATACAGCTGTTCGCTTTTTTTTTGTTACGAACGTGCGCAAATGATATGTACATTATTTAAAATGGAATCGTAATCAAATAGTCTTCTTCAGGCGACCATGTCAGCTGAAGGAATTCCTCAAATTGCCGTCGTAATGGGATCATGCACTGCGGGTGGAGCCTATGTTCCAGCTATGAGTGACCAGGTTTGTTTTTGTTGTTTGGAAATTGGAAGGGGGTTTTCAATTGCTTAATCACAATAGACGAATCGACCTCGTCTAGTGAAAGAGTGACATGTTTCACTTGAAAGATAACTAAACCTATGAGAGGTTACTTGTAATTGTTGTACGGTGTTTTCAACGTGGTACCTACGTAACATATTGTTGTCCGCGCGACTGATCGTATCAATTATCGTAATCCTTTAGGCGATTATCGTCCGTAAAACTGGAACCGTGTTCCTCGCAGGACCCCCACTTGTGAAGGCGGCCACTGGTGAAGAGGTTAGTTTTTCAGGTTTATCTTTGTTTACCGGGACTTGTGCATTTCGTTTCCCGTTTGTTGAATTTCTCTGTGCCTTGACTATTTTGACGCGCCGTGCTAACTATACTTTACTTATTTGTAGGTTTCTGCCGAGGCCCTTGGAGGTGCGGATGTGCATTGCATGGAATCAGGAGTGACTGATTATTACGCGATGAATGATGAACACGCACTATTCCTCGCTAGATCGGCAATTGCAGGACTTCCTGAACAGGTTGGTCTCAATGTTGGTTTCTGTTCACTGAATGCGCATTACTTCTTATTTATATTTATACACTTTGTTTCTTCACTTCACTCCTCCTTCTTTTTATTGGTTACTTTACGGTGGAGAATTTTGACTTACAGATATTCAGTTCGTAGTGGTGTGCTTAATTGTTGCATTGTGAATTTCTAATGCGTGAATCAGTGTAAAATTCTTGTTCAGGCCGAAAACTTTGACGTTTCTGAAGTGGAGGAGCCATTGTATCCTGCCGAGGACATTTATGGAATTGTTGGAGCCAATTTGAAAAAGACTTTTGAGGTGGGTTTGTGTTATTTAGTTTTAAAGCGGTATTCCTTTCCTGTATTTGTGCTAAATCGGCTCGAATTGAACTCAATGTGCATTTGAATGCAATTGCAATCATCCAAAAAAAAAACAGTATGTTGTACTGCTTCACTACTATAGGTATAAGATGAAGAGTCACATGTTTCACGTGCGAGATATCTAAACATTGTGCTTACAGTTGTGTTTCTTCTAAGGTTTGTATTAATAGTAATTGTATTAATGGTGCGGTGTTCGTTGTGACTAAGACTAATCTTTGATGTTTACAGGTTCGCGAAATAATTTCCCGCCTTGTTGATGGCTCCAGATTTGAAGAATTTAAGCAAAGATATGGTGACACTTTGGTGAGTTTTTGGGTATTTTAGACATACATCTGCATATTTGCAATTTGTAGAAGACGAATCATTTGTTTGGATGAGGAATGTTCTAGACTTTAACTCTTTATCCCATAAAAATTATGCATACTATAAAATACAAACATGAGAGATAAAAACACTCACATGACTTATAACAATTGTAAATTTTTGTTTTGTAGAAAATAAAGAACCTTTGTATTTTACTTTAGGGTTTTATTTAGTTTATGTTTAGGTGTGCGGCTGGGCTCACATCTATGGGCGTCGCGTGGGTATCATTGCTAACAACGGAGTGCTCTTCTCGGAGAGTGCCATGAAGGGGGCTCATTTCATTGAATTGTGCGCGCAGCGAGGAATCCCACTTCTTTTCCTCCAGAATATCACAGGTGAAGACATGATCTTATTTGGTCTTTGTATAAATCTCGTATGGAGATGGAGATGGTCTAATTAGCTAACTGACCTAATCGGCCTGAAACTTAAAGGAAATATGTAGCGATATGTTTTCCTGCAAATATTGAAGTGTGAATTTGAGATGTTTTCTTTTTGTTTATGGCAGTGTTATTATTTGTCTTTGGAAGAGTTAGCGACGTAGTAATTGCTGGAATTTAATTTCACTGTCCATTATTTAGGTTTCATGATTGGTCGTGATGCCGAGGCTGGAGGTATTGCTAAAAATGGAGCAAAGCTGGTGACGGCTGTTGCATGTGCAAAGGTTGATTATTAAATGCCTGTTTTTATTAGATTACTTGAACGTGGTGCACTGCCGCGAGTGATGGTGAATATTAGATTTCGTGTGCGTTATTTTATATCCTGCGGTCACGGTTTTTGGAACGCATACGTCACTGTGGCTTGTAGCTGTACGATTTTTCATTATGTAACTTTGTTCAGGTACCAAAGATCACTGTTTTGATCGGTGGAAGTTATGGTGCTGGCAATTATGGTATGTGTGGAAGAGCCTATTCACCAAGGTATTTGATTTTTAGTATTTTTTTTAAGATTACAACCTACAACGTCTTGTTCCAAAACTCTACGCTTACACTTGGTTGATTAGTCGTGTTTTTACGTTAATTAATAATAATAATAATGATGATTTATGTCGTTTTACGTTGTGTAATTCACTGTATGATTCAGGTTGTTGCACTTTAATAAGTCTATATTTTGTTTTATTGTTGTGTTATATGGTAGATTTATGTCCACCTGTCCACCACTCAGTGTTAGGTATTACGCTATGACTGTAGTTTACACCACAAACTACAAAGATTATTAATAGTACATAGAATATTCCAGTAGGGATGATTGTGCTCCTCGTAAGAATAAGAATGGTATTCTTCAACTTTTTTTGTAAATAACTCTTTTCCTCTTTTAGATTCTTGTTTATGTGGCCTAACGCACGCGTTTCTGTGATGGGTGGTGAGCAAGCAGCAAATGTCCTGGCAACTGTACAGAAGGATAAGAGGTAGCGATTTTTTATGATTTAAAATGGTTTATTTATTTGTATTATATTTGTATCTCAAGCGTTTCTAACTGGACTATCTTTGATTTGTGTTTTTTTTAGCTTTGCGCCGATTTTGTTATCGAGTATAAGCCTAGTCTAATGCCTGTAAAGAATTTAGTGGTGGAAGCACAGTTGTCCAGTATGCGCCTTGCGAACAGTATCTCTTGAAAATTTGTCGTGTGACAATTGTTTCCGATTTTTTTTTGCGCTCCTCTCAACATCTTTTTTCCAGAGCTAAGGAAGGCAAGACCTGGACTGACGAGGAAGATCTTGCACTCAGGAAGCCAGTTGAGGTTGGTTATGGTTAATGCTTTGTGTATCCCTCCATGAAGTGAGTCTGCCTGTCGTCTGTCTGCGGTTTCAGAATTTGTGTTTCACGCTCGCTATATAGCTCAACCATCACGCTAACTTTCGTTTCCTGTAGCTTGAGCTAGCTAACCTTAGAATCTATGCTCTGAAAGTTTGTTACTTCGTTACATTTTGATTTTGCATTAACTTTTATTTCACTGAAAATTAGGTACTATAGTAAATAATAATTCTATATGGGCGCATTCATTCGAGTTAGGTAAAATGCGCAAATTTCGCGAAATAATTGGTTCGAGTTGATAGGGCGAGAGATTGTTGACAAATGTCCATGATCTGCGTCTCTCATATGGGCGAAATATTTCGCAACGCGCTAACACTGGTTAACAGTGAACTCGAACTGATTATTTCGCGAATTTATGCATTTTGCCCAACTCGAATGCGCCCTATTCTAGGCTAAATACGAGAAAGAGGGCCATCCGTACTTTGCCTCGGCTCGTCTCTGGGACGACGGAGTAATTGACCCGAAGGATACAAGACAAGTGGTTGGATTGGCTCTGCAGGTTGGTTTTAGTTTTAATTAGTGTGTTATTATGGAATTTGAGGTTCACTTTTGGTGTTTTGCTTTGCGTGCTACGTGCCATTCAACTCTTCCACCTAGAAAATAAGCCTATGAAATGATGTAGACGATTAGTTAGGTGCTACGTGCTAAAGGAATTGGTTTCGTTTGTTTATGAAATTGCTGATTCCATTCGGTAAATTCGGTTTGCTAAGCGTACGAGTTGTTCCATTTGTTATATTTTGCCTTTGTTTTACGTTCTGTATATAAAAAAACTTTATTTCAGTAAACTACTTAGAAAAAGTTAAAAATAAACTTAATATTAAGAATTATTTCGGTTCTTTTCAGGCGTGCTTGAACAAGCCAATTGAGCAGACAAAGTTTGGTGTTTTCCGAATGTAAAACGTCTGTTGGTTGAATTTTGCTTTTGCCTTGTTTAGATTAGTAAGTATAGGAATAGCAGCCCCATACCTTGGTATGTTTTTTATTTACGACTATGTATCAGTTTTGATGTTTTCTACTGTAGAATATGCCCGTAGCATATGCATATAATACGAATAATATACAGTAATCGTAGGCCCGTGTGCCATATAATTAGATAGTTTTAGTGGCTTATTTGGAGGTTTTTGTCAATCTTATTCCTGTGAGAGTCTTAATACATTATATCATTTCGGTGCATTTATACATATATCGATTGTTTTTCTTCATATTTTTGATAACTAGGAACTACAGCTCTTCATATGCTTGTATATTTTCTCATTTCTTATTTCTTAGGTGATTGTTGTGCAATGTAAATTTCTTTTATTCTGGATTCTGTATCCTTTGTATTAATAAATTTTTGAGTTTTTTTAATTTTATGTTATTTTCGTAACGAAACAAGCCAGAGAAACCAGATTTAGGTAGGATGTATAGTGGAAGTGGTTGGGTTTAACCCGTTTAGGTAAGAGACATATGGTACCTTTAATAAAAGTTTGCTTTAGGGACTACTCTGCCGAACTTTACGCTCTTGGACATAGGATTGGTGCTCCTGAAGTATCTGCAGACACTTGGGTCCAAGCGCTTACTACGGAAAGCTATGCGGAGAGGAATGATGTGGAAGGTAGGGGTTTTGTTAGCATTACAACAACACTCCGGTTAAAGTGGCTGGATCTGGAATGCTTTTTTTAAGAACTCTAATTGAGATTTGTCTCATTCTTTCACGAGTGCACTTGTGAGTTGTTGCTGAGTATGTGCGTTTGAAAGCCACGGGTACGCTTATATTTTTCAGACGGGTCGTCGGCAGTAAAACCATCTATGGGAGATGCCGAAGTTGAGGGGAGCGCTGCTCATACAGAACTCAGAGAGCGGGGTAAGTTAACTAGTGATATTATTTAGAAAGTTTGACGAAGTGGAACACTAAGTTAGTTGCATGTGGATGTGGTAGTTTTTTATTGGCACGGAATGCTTTGTTTACATCTCTTTGTGTTGTTTGTTCGTTTCTGCTGTGTTGAATGAACTGTGTTATTGTACCAGCGTTTAGGTTCTGTCGTACTCTCCAGTACAGTTTCTTCGTATCTTCGGCACCAACTTCCCAACGCTCCGGAGGATTTCATTAAGGCTGTGGCTTCTGAACTTGTTGGAGATGACATTCTTTCTAAAGTTGGCGGCGCTATTGGTATGTGGCTCTTCTTATGTTTTGACTTAAAATAGTTGTTTTTTTTGCTCGGCTTGATGTTTTGATCGCCGGTTGCTTTACGTATTCCTGTGGTAGTGGTTTTTGTTATTGGATCTGATATATTGTAACCGTTATGCCTACTTATAGTATTCCCTGTTTAGGAGTGAGCACTCTGGTGCGCACCGGTGAGCACCCCGTTTCACAGAAGAGCGTCGCTGACTGTTTGAGGGCCACTGTTGGCGCAATGGGGGAGAATCGCGCACGCCAAGTAGCTGTGGACTTTATTGTGAGTTTTTTTCGTGCATTGGGATGTTTTGCTAGTTTCGATCCTCTGTAGGCTGTTGAAGTTTCAAAAAAGTTAAATATGTATATTTCACAACTCACAACTGCAACATTTTTCTCCTTTTTAGTATGAAGCGGTTTTGGTCTTCTGTGCGAGTGGAGTTGTATTCAGTAATGCCGTTTCTCAACGAATCTGATCACTGATCTGTGCACAAAACTTTTCAAATCAAATTTGTTTGAATTCAGATTCCCCAACTTTTGGATGTTGATTTCTGTGAGGCACTGCCCCTTGCTGAACCACTGCAAGTGTTTGAGGCTCTATTGAAAAAGCAAGGAGCTCAAGAGGTAATTCTGATTAGTTTTCCTTTCCTCATTGGAGATCAAGTTGTTCGAATTTCTCCTGTGAGCAGTAAGGTATGGGCTACGAGACATGAGTTAATGCACTTATAGCCATATAGGAAACCCGAATGCTTCTTCGAACGAGCATATTACCTATTAGTAGGTGAACCAGCATGGCTTTACATCATTTCCCTGAAACTTGATGTTTCGTATAAGTGAATCGTTAACTAGGTGAACCAGCCAGTTTTACTTTACATCATTTCCTTGAAACTTGCTGTTTCGTATAAAAACTATTTTAGCGCTATCTCGCCAACAGATGATTGCACTTGCTGCCTGTGGAAAATAGTCTGGCCTGGCCTCTGAAGAGCAATTATCTGCTGATAGACAGTCTTATAGTTTACGCGTTTGCAGGTTGAACCGCGTATCCTGCGTAGCGCCGGTGAATTCAGTGCCGAGGCTGTTTTTGTTGTTGGAATCTATGCGGACAAGGAACAATTGGTCGGGCAGAGTGCTGGCGAAACTTTGGAAATTGCCTGCGATTTGGCGGCCAGAGAGGGTTTGCTCAGAATGTGGGGAGTCACTTCAGATAGGTGAGATCTTTTTCTTCATTTGTTTCATTTTTATTGATGGTTAACAATAAAACATACTCTGCTGAGATCCCCGATCTATGATTTTGTCCAAGTCGAAACGTTGTGTCGGTTTTATATTAGCATAATTTGGTGTATAGGTTATAGTTTTAGTGATTTTTGGACTTTCGTAGCTAGGAGCCAAGACTGTAGTCGGTGTCTGTACTATTTTCATCCGACTTATTCTGACATATGAAATCTGAATTTTCGTTTCAGGCTTTTCTTCTTTGGTGATCGCGCTCTTTCGCTGAATTTGGCAGATTATGCCAAGCCACATAAAACCTTGGCAGAGATGTGTGGAGAGGGGTGAGTTTTATATCTAGAAAAACCTTGGCTTATTTTCGTTGTTTCCGTGAGCCATCTCGTAACTCTTTTTAGTGGCTAGTTTGTTGGATTCGATTCTGATTCTCGTGCTTTAATCGCTATCAGTCAGTACTTGTAGTTGATGTGGTGGTGAAAGCTATTACACTGCGCGTTGTCTTTCTTTGTATCTGCTAGACAGGTTTATGCTGCCTCCAACAATGTACATTCAGGTGATTTTATTTTCAGAGTGAATGTCGGAGTTATTGAAGATGCACCTGCTGAACCCTTGAATGTTGTTGAGCAGGCTCTACGGTACAGAAACGAAGTGCAGTCGGTCAGTTTATTTTTTTTGGCTTGGCCTTGGCAACTTGACTGAAAGTGATAGGTGGACACATCTTGATGTCCTAGAAACTCTGACAACAACGGCATATCTCACGATGCTAGCATATATTACCGTATCTTAGATATCGTATTTCTTCAACATGTTACTTGGATTCATGTGTTAATTTTTTCTGTCTGCGACGATTTGGCCCGGCATGTAAATAATAAAATTCACGGTGTTGCGGTTTAGGTGGTCGGTCGCAGCTACACACGTCGATTGCGCCACAAATTCAGCCGGGGTTCTTTGGCCAAGCGCTCGTTCCGCTGGATGGTTAAACCACAGGTGTACACTGTGGCATAAATTATATCCATCGTCAGTCACCCTCAAGTTCCGTTGATCTGCAGTGTTTAGTTGTTTCCGTATTCTTTTAAAACTTATTCTGATGACAACTTTGCAGCCTAATAATGGTTTTTTAATGTCATTTTAATTGATTACTGTCTTGTTAGTGTCTAATAAGGTGTAAATATGGTACTTTGTTACGTAAGAAGAAAACCTCTACTTCTAACGTACCAACCATATAGTATTTGTGCTGTTCTAAACAGGTTGGTACTTTGTTTGTTTTGGAGTTCCACTCGTAGTTGTAGTGAATTGTAGGAAACTTGTTGTAGTCGTTTGTTACGTTAGCTCTCTTCATGATAATTGTTGATTTCAACCAAAAACAAAGATCTTTATTCAAGGATTGCCAAGCCAATACCTTTGTTCAAATATCACACGAGAAAAATATGCACATCTTAGTAAATACATATATATTTAAACTTTTGCACACTAGTAAGGAGTGGCCCTTGACGAATAAAGTCTTAAACTAATTTAATACTATAAAATATTCTTTTTAATTTAGTTTTTATTGAGTAAGAACCCATTTTAATAATATTAACCTAAGCCTGACGATAGCTAACAGATGGTAGTAAGATTTGGAAACATAAACACAACACTATGCTCTAGCTCTAGTTGATTTCTATAATCTACCAGTAGAAGATATGCATGCAAATGGAATATTTCTTCAACATCAAAATAAGGAAATGATGTCTTAATAAGACGTTCAAATAAATAGAGAATTAAGGAAACTGTTGAAGAAAACGTAATTTTAAACGATTCCAATGCATTCAACGTCAAAGAAAACAAGAAAAAGAACTCGAACGAAAATAATAAAATATGAGAAACGATCAGCTAAGAGCTTCCCCTAGACGCAGAGATCATCGACCGAAACTCTGGGGAAATCAACACATAAATATAACGCATACAAATAGAAAGATACAGAAATTACAAAAGCAGACCTCCCAGGGCCCAGAAATAAGCGTTTACCTATGTTATTAACTTCTCCAAGGTACCTTACAGTTATAGTTGCGGTCGCGATTTCTCGTCGAGTATATGAACATGAACGAACGGTTGCTTGAGGAGGCGGGTCTCGTTGCTACGTTTCACTGCTGCCGGTGTGGGACGCTTCAACTTTCTACCAGCGACGATCTCGCGCACCTAGAATCAAACATTTTGTCACGTATGAAATATGTAATAGCTAAAGTATGCAAAACACTACTTTCCCTGCATTGTTGAAAAAAATGATGATAATGATAGGAATACCACTTTATTATGAGTGTTATTTGTCCTTATGCTTTGTCGCGACAGTTCCCGTAACAGGCTGAACAGGTAAGAAACATTAACAAATTTAGTCACAAACCTCATCCGCGCTAAGTGTTTCATATTCCAAGAGTGCTTCGGCCAGCGCTTGATGCTCTTTCTGAAAATAGAAATAGTACTTAGATACAGCGTTCAACTTTCTTATTTGAAATATGATTCTCGAAAAAGCGACAAGCAGTGGTCCACTGCAGAACTGATGCACAAATAGCTGTAGCGAGTGATCCTTAGTTAACTTCATACTACGTACCTTATACTTCGTTAGAATCTCCTTTGCATGATTGTAGCTCTCTTGGAGTATCCGGTTGATCTCCTGGTCGATAGCCTCGGCTGTTTGAGGACTCAGCTCGCTCATCTAAAAAAACATAATGTGTAAGACAAAGAGGCCACTTTTCGTTTAAAATGACGAGTCGAAAACTTACAGTAAGACACTTCTAAATACCGGCGTTTCCTTTGTTTCGGCTTACTAAAATGAGTTAAGAAAAGGTGACTAGGCAACAAAGCAGAAGAAAATAAGAAACAAAAAAATATACCTTCACAAGGGCAGAATCGTCCATTGAGACGGAAAAGTCACGTAATCCAACCTAAATAAATCCGAGTATAACAATTACCAATTACAAAACAGGTAAAATTGTTTAATACCATAGACAACCGTATTTATCAAGTCGCATTTCTTTCACTGCAAAAATCAATAACACAAACCCTGTCGCTGAATCCAAATTGCTTGACCATTTGTACGGCCAACATGGTGGCCTTTTTCAAGTCGTCTGCAGCACCGGTTGTCACCTGGTATTGTAAACAAATAACAACATCAGACAAGTGATTAGGGCGCGTTCGGGATTGTCCGAAAAGAAAGAAAAGAAACTCTCACACCAACAGCATGTTTCAGTTTTGAAACATTTCCTTTCGTCCATCCCGAACGCGCCCTTAGTGATACCATGCAATCACAGTAATCACAGGACGCACTTGGGTATTATGCACATGAAGTAATCACGAGTTAAAACACTCTCAACAAAAGACATTAGATACCAGATATTATAGGGATCTCAACTAAAGAAAAGACATTAGATACCAGATATTTATAGGGATGCTAGACGACCTATCCAGTCCAAACCGGTTGAGCTATGCTAGCTTATGGAAGGAGGATCTTATAGGAGACAGAAGAGCAATTGCAATAGCAAATTTGCAATTTGCAGAATATATAATTAAATGAACATCTTTTTTTTACGTTTGAAGAAATTCTTTTAAATAGGGTAACAATCGGCCGAAGGCCGATTCCTCCAGTCGGAGAAGAGCCCGTAGGGCTCCTCGAACGGCTGGTTTAGCATAATTGCCAACCTTATCCGATCCAAAGATCAGCTCCTCTGCCACTCTTCCGCCCATCATCATATCCAACTGGGCAAACATTTGTGACTGAAAAGGCAATCATAAATCGATAATTGTATAAACTAAAGAGAAGTATAGCTGCACACTAACATACCAAAGTACAGAAAAGGTGAAAGTATCCATTTAAGTTGTACTTTACAGTTACAGTACCTTGAAAAGTTTGGAAATAGTCTAATTTAATTAATGTATACGATACCTTTGTCAACTGATAACTGTCTTTCGCCGGCAATAGTGAAGTGTGTCCCATTGAAGAGCCGCGAGGAATGATGGTCACCTGTGAAGCAGTGAATTAAAATACCATAATCCTCAAGCGCAATACATATGTAAAAAACCCAATAAGTCATCTAATACATGTTTATCACCTAATACATGCTTACAATTAGAAGTATTGGTATTAAAAGCCGCCATTAAAAAAAAATTAAAAAAAATTAACAAAAGATCGTGACTTAAATTCCATATGCCGACGAATTCGTTCGTAGACAATGTTTACATAACTTTTCAATGTACTACCATATATTTGTTCGAATTACGGTAAATGTATTCCGAATACAAACTACAAACGTTAGCATATTAGCATAATGTTATGTGATGTAAAATGTCTCAGAAGCCGTCACTGTTCATCGTCATGTTGCCGTTATCGTACACAGCATTACGCCAGAGAAATTACCACCGATGGAAATGACTTCAACGAAATACCAGAGCACCGACAACTCGACTCGCAGAGCAAGGATGTGTTTCATCACGGACATTTTGACACGGTCGGGGAACGAACCCGGGTCACGCTGGCCACACGGTGACCTCTAACCGACTGTGCCATAGGTCACATGCATCTAGGACACGCTGCCATGAATAGAGAAGACCGCACAGCAGGGGACGCAGCTGCCCTCCACAGAGCTAACACGTCGACGTTACAGTACCTTATGTAATGGGGTGCTATCCTTGGTGTACAATCCCACAAGTGTATGTCCGGCCTCGTGGTAAGCGGTGCTCTTGTTCGCCTCTTCATCGGGGATTCTACCCGCAATCCGAGCTGGGCCCATCAAAACTCTGCAATGGCAAATACAGAGTAAGGAGTAAGTAAAATGACTTCTAAAGAAAAACAACGCAAATCGAGACATATCAGACCTAGTGAAATATACGTAATTTGCTCGATTTTTTTAACGCTACTACTAATTTGCAATTTGCTCGATTTTTTTAACGCTACTATTAATTTGCTCAATTTATGTTCGTTTGCGTAGGCTGCATAAGAATGCTGGTGTACTCGATGTGTCTCAAAAACCGACCGGGGTGCGGGGTATTTCGCTTTACAAAAACTGGCTACGCTATAAGCCGGCTAAACTGAATGTGATCAACATCCTGAATATTACTAACAACAACAACGATAGTTTACACAGTGTGAAAAAGTCTTCGCAAGTACTGTCTCTCACCGATCTCTTGCTTCATCCAAATGATGCATGGTCACTTCTGTGCAGTTATCCGTCGCAGCTTTCAGTGCTGCCTGATTCACCATATTCTCGATATCAGCTCCAGTGAAACCGGTACTTCCCTAAAGAGGGCAAGATTGGAGCTCAGAGCTCACAAGTTAACTAGCATCATCTTATCGTCAGCAAAACGAAAGGAAGCGCCTGATGACCAGACCTTGTAAAGACTAAACACTGACTCACTGACTATAAGGAAAGAGCAAATATTCTCAAGAAGACCTCCACAAAGATATACATGCAATCACGAGTTCAAAAACTACTAAAAAGCACAGGTGTGTTATGTAATGCAGTGTTGTTTGTACTTTGTAATCCTCTCTTTCACTTTCAACAGTCTTATTTACAGCACCAATAAAATAGATTATTTAAAAAAAACCTTTGCCAGAATGTTCACATCTACTGAAGTAGCATGGATGATCCTATCCAAATAGTGGCGGAAAATATCGAGGCGACCCTACAAATAATAAACCAAGATAAGAAGGAATAACGGACTACTAAGTAAATAATCATAACCTGGTCAACTTCAATAAAACATACCAATCGCGGTAAATTTATAGGAAAAGTGGAATATGTGACTGAAAAAAAGGATATAGAGAAGCTAAAAAAAGCCAACCTGAAGATCCGGTTTCGAAACAGTCACGCGCACATCAAAACGTCCCGGACGAAGAAGAGCCTAGAAATTGAAACAAATTCACTTTCAATCCAAACAGAAAAAAAACCGGTCAAGAAAAAGAAAATGACATCGCATTCAAATTGCCGACTGTAATCTGTTTCAGAATGGAAGCATACAAATCCTGAAAACCTACCCTAGTAAAGCGAAATACACGGCCGGTTTTTGAAACGCATCATGCACATTTTGTTTTGAAACGCATCGTGAACTTACTTATTACGTATCTATGCTAATTTGCTCGAATTTAGCTTGATTTTTTATTATATTTAATGTTCATTTGCGTAAGCTGCATAAGAATGCTGGTGTACTCGATACGTTTCAAAAACCGGTCGGTATTTCGCTCTAATTACGCAAAAGACCAGAAAAACCCGCACTACCTTATCAAGATCCTCTACACGATTTGTTGCAGCGATCACAATAATTCCCTCGTTTCGGTTGAATCCATCCATTTCACTAAATAAGAAGGAAAGTGAGAACATTCCAAAGAAAAAGTTTCTTTTCACCATGAAGTTGAATCATGTTAGATGACAGACTGATACCTTTGAACAACTTTTGAGCACTTGCAATCCACATTCGACAAAACTGTGGTACCACCAGATTACAGTAAAGCTAATTAAAAAAATCACCAGACCTCAGCAGCTGATTTATCGTCTGGTTGGCATACGGATGAATACTGTTCGAGACACGTTTCGATCCAACCGAATCAATTTCATCAATGAAAATGATGCACGGAGAACGGGCCTAAAACAAAACAACAAAATTCATAGGCAAATAGTTTGAATATAGTCGTTGAAATATACCCTAACCTTAAACACACATGAGGAAGAAAATACTGTAGCCGAAGCACGTTACGCGAAAGCTCAGTTAACAAATTCGTACCATTAACCAGTTTATTCGGTCATAAATAAACCTAAATGTATACAAAAAAAATCATAAAAAGTAAAAGATAATTACATATTAAACCATAAACCAGTAAAAAAACAAACCTTGGCCTTGTCGAATAGATCTCTAACACGACGGGCCCCTTGTCCAACAAGAACTTCATCAAATTCCGATCCCGACGTGTGGAAGAATGGAACCTGAACATAGTGGTCTCACTGAATATATTCACACGCTTCCTCAAATCACTACTATACCAGAGGCCGGTTTCACCAACGTTTCCGCTTCCGTGCGCAACAAAATAGCGCGCAAAGAGAAGAGAGACATAGACAATTAATTATCGATTGTTTACTTCTCACGTAAATGTTGGTGAAACCGGCCTCGGCCTCAGTACTCAAAAATATATGGTGATTCCAAAACACACTTTAAAAAAATATACCAATACTCCCACAAATACTGTGTTCCAACTTCCAACTAGAGTATTCGGTTAACGTCTTT
Organism: Pelodera strongyloides; assembly: GCA_036852015.1. Classification (NCBI taxonomy): domain Eukaryota; kingdom Metazoa; phylum Nematoda; class Chromadorea; order Rhabditida; family Rhabditidae; genus Pelodera; species Pelodera strongyloides. The sequence goes on along the minus strand of JAANDG010000434.1, from coordinate 107,229 downwards.
TACAGTCCATTGCCACAATTGCCTTAAATCAAGGAAACCCAGCTATACCAACCAGAAACACCATTTAACTCAATTAGAATATCTTCTATACCTGTGCCTCCCCAGCTATCGCCCTCGCCAAAAGTGTCTTTCCCGTTCCGGGTGGTCCCACCAAAAGCACTCCCTTGGGAAGACGACCACCCAGTCGGGAATACTTTTCTGGATCTCGAAGATAGTGCACAATCTCCTCAACCTCTGTTTTCGCTTCGTCCATCTGAATACCGGAAATTAACATAACATTTCTTTTTTTTACAACTATTTTCAAAATACAAAATATATGTAGATCCGAAAAACGTAGATCATAAGTATAAGCCATGTCTATAAAATGGACAAAGTCTAAAATGTCACAGGCGTCTGAAACCCGGCAAATCGGGTCGTACACTACTTCTACATGAAACTACGTCATTTCCGAATATCTGTTAAAATCGGTATCAGTAACTAGTCCAGAATCTCCAATCCACAGTGAACTGTGACAAAATTCAGTAATTTTTTTAAAGCAATAAGCAATAAGCACTAGACCCACTCCTTTCACATCGTCGAATGAAACCTGCACGTCTTCGGGCTTCACCTCCTGCGGCGCGTTGAAGAGGAACGACGAGATTTGACGTTCGCCTAATCGGACTAAAGTTATTTACCCAAATGCATCATTTTACTCTACTCACACTTTTTCACGATTACCAGAACTTTGTTTCCCTACCTACTTCTATGAGCGCACTGTTACAAAGACGATTCTTATATAGTAGTCTAACGTGTAACTAAGACATAACTAAGATACAGTATACATCACAAAATATTCTTTAAAATCCTTCACACAAACGATAAACACGCACCAGATAGAATATAGTAGAGCACCAGTCCACACGCAAATAGAAGAAACAATCTCGCCGAGTTATTTGGCTTTTTGGTAGCAGAAGCGTCAGAAGATGATGAGCCCTTAGAACCACCGGCGGTTATCATTCCTTTCATGTAACCTTCCTGAAAACACAAAGCAATGTCAAACAGTCAAATTGATTCTCTAATCGGACGCCAATACTAGCCGTAGTACTGCCTCCTGTTATTTAGTTTTTTAGTTTTATGAATACCACTTTATTCAGTCATACAATGATCACACACAGACTTAAGCATGTAGAATCAATGGTCCCGTTTAAATGTCTGGATATTTCACATCTCACAGGCGCATCCACATATGAACGAACAATTACTTAATCTAGAACTTACGGTAAACAATTTGTGCTGATCTTCGGGCAAGCGTTTCAAATCCTTTTCGTAAGAAAGCCACTTGTCGCGATCAGAGCCAATCGCACCCTGAATTATTTTCTAGGTATAATATGTGGAACTTCGTCAAAAACTGATAAATCGATAACGCCAAAAACTTGATAAATCTATAAACGACTACCCACGTACGCACACATTAAGATAGCAGTTTTACCGTATGGGTTTGCCTAAACAGTCACTGTCCACTGCGGCGAGCAATGGGAGCATGTAGCGTTACATGTTATTTTGAAGAGGCAACACCAATTAAAGGATAAAGTAAAACAAAACTAATCAATAATATAAGAATATAAACCTTTCTATCTTCGGGTTTCCTGCGACCGAGAAGATCCGACAAAATTGGAATGTTCCACGCACTCTCCACCTAAAATCACAATCTTACAATTAAAATTCTTACAACTATCATTCAGATATACCCATTCTGGCATTGATTTATCAAAAAATGCACATATATCTAATAGTATCGCCATTCAATACACAACGATAAAACATATCATGGCATAAATATGCTATGCAACACAACGAAAGTTACACCCGGATCCAAAAAACATCACAAACACATCTCTGATTCAGAGTGTCGTGTGGGGAAACCGCCCATTCGCTTGGCACGAAAACCTCGCTGTTGGATGTCTAAAATAATACATAATACAAAAAAATGCACACTACAAAACATAAACAGATGCACATATAAATAATGCACGTACAAAATTGAGGTGTACACAAAGGGTATCCGGGACTGGAAACTCCGACTGGCGAAGAAAGACAAAGGTTAAAAGAATGAACTGCAAGCTTACATATAGTTCCGGATGGCGCAGCGAGGTGAAGTTGTACGTTCTTGTTCACGACAAGGCTAAGTGGCTGCTTTTTCGACTGGCGACGAAGAATGTAGATACGATTCTCTAAAAAAAAGTTGTTTGGGAAGACAAATTTTAAATTACAATGGTCATTCATAATGCGGCATGCAGGGCACGAAAAAACAGCACGTTTTCTTTTTTTTCAAATAGCCCATTTCCAACATTTCAAAACAAATTGTTCCCTTCAGTCATTCCCGCTACAGCTTACACAAACGCAATATCAAGTCATTGGATTCTGTTTCAGAAATGATAGTGCATATTAGAAATTCAAACAAGCCGTTATTATTGATCCAAAGACAAGTGCCAGAATATGAACCAGCAATAATAATACACAAAAAATGATAACAAAAAAAGAAGAACTAATCTGATCGAAACTCACGCTCTAAAACATTGCCAATTTCGGTTCCAATTCTCATATTCTTGAAAACCGAGTGATACGCACGTTGCACTTGGAGACCTGGAAATGATACAATAATAATAATAATAATAATAATAATAATAATAATAAACTTCAAAACAACCTTTCAGGGATTAAAGGATTAACGCTAGGACTGCCCGTCAGGGCTTCATTCGCTTCCGGGATAATAATAATCATATCAATATATTCCTAACAATTAATCAATAGCCTCACAGGAGCAGCAATTACTGTGTTTGTTCATTCTTATTCTTCCCCTGCGTACAAATTGAAATATTGTGTACATAAGAAAATGAAAATATTCAGGGGGTGCTGCAGTAGTGCCCGCCCCTTAAAATTTGCGGTGGGAGGTGCTAGAAGTCCTCGATAATGGCTAAAGAATAGAGGAACAAAAAAAACCAACCAAGTGAATTATTTTGCGATGGCCGGTTGGCAGCCCGGCTTTGCGGTGCCCATCGCGGCAGTGGAAGTATACCACCGTATCCCAGATGATGTGCTTGGAGCATCTTAAATTCGAAAACAATTTAAAGCGTTATGACACGTGGTTCGTAACCGTATGCAGTACGACAGCACGAGTCAATAAATTTAAGGGCACTATTGTGTATTTTCAGCACAGAATGTATTGAATGGAGCATAATTTCGTTTACTGCATATAATTGAGTTTCCAGTTATCCAGAATTTCATTCGTACCCAAAGAAACACACAAATAGTTCAGCAAATATGAAAGTACATACGCAGATTTCAAAAGAACCTCTATAATTTGTCATCTTGTGGGTTCTTTGCCGCCGCACAAGAAGACATTTTCCTATTATATTTCGTTAATATTGAAATTAACAGGATTAGTTGCCATAGGAACCGTTATAATAACGTGATTCGCACGGAACGGATAATCCAAAAAGTTCGCACGGATTAATCGAGGATGAAAAAACCTTTCGACAAAGCCTCAAAATATAGCACCGTGACGACAATTAATTGGGAAGTGGCAAGGGAGATTTGTTTAATATATAATTGGAAACTTTTCATATAACTAGAGGCCCTAGAAAATGAGGGAATAACTCCGTCGAAATGAAGCAACTACATATGTAGATGGGGAATCGGATCGTTTCTATTCACAGACACACACAAAAGGTGGCTTCACTACGAAGGATGGAAAAGACAACAGCGAAATTTAAAACAAATATGTAACTAAATAGTACTTCAATAACATGTGAGACATACATATCTGCTACATATACATACATATCTGTATATCTGCTACATCCAGGACATGATAAAAAAGGCCAATGGCTGCGGTCAGCAATCAATAAACAAGTTGAACCTATTCATAATCAGCGATTGGAAGTTCCCAAACGTTGACATCAACAATTTCGTCACCGACGATTCCAAAGATCGCAATCCGCGAAAGTGCATGCAAAAACACCGCCCATGAGATGAACTACGGTAATAGGGCTGGTACATAACAAGCAGTGATGAAATAGAGTCGGCAACCGCCAAGTAATACCCAAGGATTTTTAAATGGGCACTTAGGAAAATGTTCAAATTGGGACCACCTACGTACCAAATGTCTCCATCTCGAACAACCAGGCCACCATGTGTGTGCTACAGCCAACTACGCCACAAACTTTCCAACTTGAGCTTCAAACATAAAAAAAAATATGAAACCAGAATACGCTACACTCCGCTTAATTTCTCGCTCAAAATTCTAGTTCAAATCAAACGTCCATACTGCGGTTAGAATGGTTTTGTTGTCTCTATCTCAGACATTCTCAGGTACCCCCACACCACATGGACAAACCTATTATCCACCGAAATTTTGAAATATGCGCACGTTCCATAATTCAACAGCAAGAATCTCGCACTAGCATTCAACGATAAGCAATCATGCATTCCAACATTCAGAATTCACAAAAACAAATAAGTTTTGTAACATTTTATACTTCCAATAAACAATGCACACAACAAGATATAAACATCCAATGTAAAAGAACCTACTCAATATTATAAGTACAAAACAAATGGTTGTAATTTTGTACGTAGCTTTATGCTCAACAAAATATATATTAAACTACTTCGTAAATGGTCAATTACGTATGAGAGGGCACATAAAAAGAGCGCTTAAAAACTAAAACAGACAATTTCTCGGACAAATAAAAAAAAAATGTTTCGATAATGCTATACATGCATATAACTGTGGAAGAGAGACTATCAATCTAGAATATTGTTTGTAAAGAAAAAAAACTATGCAGCTGGTACCAAACAAACGCCTCCACTCGGTTATACAAGCCAAAGTAGCAATATTTACAAAAAAAAGTATACGTATAGTATACTATTCTCATATCGTTTACGATAATCTTGCAAAATGATTGTATAGAAAATAAATTCCGTGAATCTGAGAATCATAAGTATGAGGAGATTTTATAAAGCATTACCTGACCCTCAAGTACATGTACTTTACGAGGTATTGTAAATATATTCGATTGTATGTTATAGTCTAAGATCGAAAAAAGAAAAAGTCAGAATATGAAAAAAATTGGATGTTAATTCGTAAAGTAAACATACAATTTCAATCGGCAGGCAAAACATTTAAAATGTTCAACCAACCAAAGAATGCGCATAAAAATACTGATCTTGACACGAGAAACCCTATACATTTAAAAACAAATACTAGACATAATTCGCAAAGACTAATAATAATAAAATAAAAACACTAACAACTTGAGAAAATCAATGCAATCAACATGGGAATGCGGGGCAAAAGTATGACCAATAACAGTGATTATAGAACCGCAGTGCGATGAAAAAAAAAACAATATTACCGTGTAAAGAAAGCTTCGTAAAAAGGATTCACCGAGACGATAACCGGCAGCGACCACATAAACAACGAACTGAAACTGAAAACAATACACTTAGACATGAATAGTACGGATGGCAAACAACCCGATAACTCCAATAATATCAATTGAAGTGGTATGTCAACGTATGCTGGACAAGTTATGTGTAAATTGTGTTCCATTTTCCATTCTAATAAAACATGGGATCGGACACTGATGATGAATACATTCCGATTCTACAAAGGTTGGCATTTGTGATTTGTGTACAGAAATTCCCTGTCTCTAGTTACTTCAGATCTCAGATTTGGGAACATTTTTTTGCGTTTTGTATAGGCTTCAAATACTACAATTAGTCCAACATACGTTTTAACCACGTGTCATATTGCTTGAACGCAGGCAAAATAATGGGAAAATCAAGGTTTGAAGTTTGAAGGAAGACTATAAAATAGTATAATCTCATATACTTTACAATAATCGTAAACTAGATGAGAATACTAAAGTAAATCACGACGCAAAAAAAACTCACATTTCATTTCTTCAATACAACAGATTCCCATGGCATTGGGAGGAACTTCCTAGGAGGATACGGCGTGGCAATTGAAGGACTCTCATACATGGTGGCCTCCAATGACGCAAAGTCCCCATTCACCTAAATTCGAGGAATATCATCATTATGAGGCTTAAACAGTCCACAGACTAACTGAAAAAGCTAAGCTTAAATATAGACTTCTTGTCAACACATCAACTCGGTACGCCTAAAATGTGCACTTACGAACAATTCTTTCTGTAATCGGAACGTTGCTTTTGTGAAATCAAAAACAAACAGGTAGATAGTCAGTCTCAGTCCTCACACCTCACACTAGGGAATATCATGCGTGGTTCTTCCACTTACTACTGGTTTTACCTTATCGATTTACCTATATGATCGCTTCTATTCTAATAAGTTATGCACAAAAATAAACAACCGAACCAACCGTATTCTTCGCACTGGTCGAACAAGGTGATCCTGGCTGAGATTCACTCTCCGCAGATGACAAGCATTGCGATAGCTTCGACAGTACTTGTCGGTCCTTCTTCATCTAAAATAAAATATATCAAAGTGGACTTGTTACATACCCTTTAACAGTTATACACACCACCTACACAATACAATATGTACATGTGCCATATACATCTACTAATCTCACTAATAAATAAATTTCAACTATTAAAAAGCACCAAGACTCACACAAACTTGTTGCCTCTCCTTCTCAACCAGGTCCTGATGCAACTGCTCAATAAGTTCTCGATGTGCTCGATCCTCCTCTTCAGCTTCTTCTAGATCGACATCTTGTGCATATTGTTTCATCATTTCCACCATGTCCACCTTGCGGAAAGCGGGAATCAAAATTTCCTGGAAATTTGGATTTTTTTTCACATTGTATTGGAATTTTTTTTAATTGGGAAAATTTGAATTTTTTAAACATTGTATTGTGTCAATTGATAATCACAGTAAAACTCACAATACAACAGCATTTTGCTGGGTTACACTTGATTCTACAATGGAACAGATATTATTAAAGCGAAATGCCAGCTCCTTTGGAAAATTTGCATATGATAAGCAAATCCTATGTATCCTATGCTAATTTTGCGCGATCGTCCACGGCTATCGCGCAAAGTTAGCATAGGATACATAGGATTTGCTTATCATATGCAAATTTTCCAAAGGAGCTGGCATTTCGCTTTAAGCGATCATACCGAATGTCGTATACCTCATTTTATAAAAAAAAATTGCACAAAGTTCACAAAAAAAAATACAAAATACAAAAGCAACCAGCATAATATACTAGAAGGAATAGACAGACTACAAAATCGTGCCTAAAACAAACAAACGTACAAACAAACAAAGTAATCGATAAAGAAGCAACAAATAACGAACTAACCTTGTACTCAATCTTCTGAGGAAGTCCCGAAATACCAAAGTCGGATCCATAATCCATCACCACATCGTCCATTGTAAATGAACGTTTATGGGCGACGGGGAACGTAGCTCGCCGACCGCCAAGCTGTAACAATGTTTTAAAATGACAACTACTGGAACTACTACTTTTCTTCATTTGCTTGTGATACACACTCTGTGGTGTTATTTAATAACCAGTCGGCTACCGCCGCCTGAGGCGTCTTTCCAATATTCGCTGATGGTCGCTATGTTTCACTGGGCTATATCTATAAGTAGAGGCAACTCTTTCTCGCAAGAATAGTTTCCTGGGGAAAGAACTTAGTTTCTGTTGACTATATTTCTCCTAAATTGTCTGCAACTTGCTCTACTCTAGGACATCGAAAAAATTGCCAAAGCCTAAAAGCAGCTTAATATCGCGGGGCTGATACGCCGCAATTTTCTCTGGGCTATATAAGTTAGGAGGAAACATTTCTATCCAAGAGTCTCCGTCTATTTTCTTTTCCTTTTTGAACCCATACCAAATTAAACACGGGTTAGAACTTAGTTTCTGTTGACTATATTCCTCCTAAATTGTCTGCAACTTGCTGGACTCTACATATCGAAAAAATTTCAAATCCTAAAAAAGGAATGTGCCTGGATGATACGTCGCAATGTTTCGCTGGGCTATATAGTTAGAAGCAAACATTTGTCGAAGAAATGGTTTCACTTTTGTTATTTCCTTTTGAAACCTACACCAATATCAAACACGGGGATATAATTAGTTTCTGTTGACTTATTCCTCCTAAATAAGGAACGGCGCCACGGGGAACATCAAGTTGAGCACACATCGATGCCATTGACAGGGAATTATTATAATTGCGAATATCTTCTTGAATTGCATGGAACAGGGATCTCGGCCTACTTGCCGCCCAATCGCTCGAACGATACCCCGCAAGCATTCTGTATATGGCAGCCTTTGTAGCGTTCACTGGGCGTTCCGCATGGAGGTGCCCTGCAGTGGGTGTTCTTTGAACTCTATCGCTCGGCATGTACTCCGCGCCCTTGGTGTACATGCAAACTTTTGTGTGGTGCTCATGTGAGCGCTCCACAATGCCGTTGCACCGCAAGTGGATGTTCCTTGAACATTATCGCTCGGCCGATACTCCGCTTCCTTGGAGTATAATGCAACATTTTGTGTGGCATTCGAGTGAGCCATCCGCAATGGCGTTGGTGAGTATATGCAGTGAGTATATGCAGTCTGCGAGTGCGTAGCTCAGGGCTGGATTCTCGTAGGTTGCTCAAGGTGAGGATAATCTCACGTTGAAAGGCAATATGGAAAATTTTTGTAAAATAAGAGTAAATAAAGCATTAGACGAAAAAGCGTGATTTCAAGTTTTCAAAATTGGTCGTTCTTTGAGTTTTGTGCCGTGAGTGTTCTTTGAACCCTTTGTGCCGCAGAAACGCCCGAACGATACACCACACATATTCCACATATGCAGCCTTTTTTGGACGTTTGTGAGAGGGGCGCTCGGGAAGTGAGATGGCTCAGTGCACGGGAACGTGAACTACTGAACCAATCCTACAACCTGAGCGTAACGCACATCATCCAAACGTACATTCAAACAAACGCACAAACAAACAAACAAAGCTCCCAACTTTATATAATAAGATAACTACCAATAAACGGACGCGAATTGACGAATTAGTATTTTATACAACTATATAATACTCTTCACAAAAGCTCACGCTACTCATACATGACATGAGCATGGAAAACATGAAATATCACCTGTTTCACGTAAAACATGTAAAAGAGATAAACATCACCACGGCACTTATGAGACCCCAAACAGAAAGCAAGAAACCTTGGAAGCTGGCTGGTCACGATCGACACGGTCCTCAGTCAACGGTCTCTTTCTATTCTTCTTCTTCTCGCGTGATCCCTCCTTTCTCCGTGACGACTGAAACAAAGACACAATTACTATCTTTAATCAGACTTCCCACACTCTTCAAGCTGAAATATACTAATAAAAATAAAGTTGCTAATAAAATAAATAAAAAATATATAACGATACACGCAACAACCAAGATTTGCTACCTCTATAAAGCACAAAAAATCTTCTGAGTCTGAAATATCTAGAGACAGGGAATTTCTGTACACAAGTGCCAACCTTTGTAGGAATCGGAATATATTCATCATCAGTATCCGAAAGTAGCTCTTCATCAGAGGACGCCAGTCTGCCGCCCGCGCCGCGACGTTGAGATCGTTCTTCGCGACCGAATCGCCCACTTCCACCCCGTGCTGCTCGCCATTTCTTTGGATCCTCTGGCTGAAAGATAAAAAACGATTGTAAACATCACTAGCACAAAAAACGCACGAGCATCCGCCACGCTACTGATATGACTCCATTCTTTATTTTAGCGGACGAAAATAAGAGAACTCAGAAATAGCCCACGATTAACATAAGCAATTCTATCTGAAGGTCTGACACATATAACTGCGATGGAAAATAGAAAACAAAATATAATTGGCAATACAAACACTCAAATCTAATGCAATCGATTAATAAAAAAATAAACGCAAGTTCGCTAACCTTCGCAAATCCTCCACACCGCAAGCGCTCCTCTTCCATTTCCTCCACGTTTGTCCATATACTCTTGTCCACCCTAAAGTAGATAATAATAGCAAAGAATACAATAAATATAACCAAATAAATAAACATATAATGCACTAGCAATACGAAAACAACATTGTGAACGAATATTGATCACACCCTCGTAAATATAAATACGGAAGCAGAAAAAACTTTGAAATTAACCTCTTTCTTCGCACCAATGTGGGCATACATGAAATTTCATGCATGTACGACTCGGCGCGGGCAGACACCGGGATATCTAAAGGAAATTTAGCATAAACTAATTAAAAAAAAGAAAAACTCTCAAACATAGACACACACGAAGGCCAATACGACCAGGACCACACAAAAATGTATAGTATCAACCAAAATCGTAGAACATACTGTCAGAATTGAAGTTCACTCTCGGATGCACGCTCTCATCAACAGCCGCATATCTCGAGGTGGTCGACGTGGAAGGTTCCATAAGCGAATAGTCAACCCGTGGTGGAGGTGGGTTCGGACTGAAACAGATAATGCTCATAGGACAGTGAGCAAAATGATGCACAACGCTTAAGTAATGGACCAGGTTAAACGGGAACATGAGTTTTCACATTTTACGCCAATGAACTTCGATGGAAAATACAAAAATTAAATAATTACTAACCTTTTCTTAATTAACTCTCGTCTAAGCGACGGATTCAAACAGGGTCGTAATCGAGCACACGTATCTTCACCCGCTTGCGCGGTTTCAAACATATATGATGGACACGGCTTTTTCGATATCTAAAAAGGGCAAAATAATTTTCGCCTCTTGTTGTTCGAAACACAACCAAAAAAGACAAAACCAATGCAATAACATGGATTCACAAAGGCGAACAAAATTAAAAGAGGAATGCTTACAGTTTTTTGAAACAATTGCTTATCCATTTCCATTTCATCCAAGTACTGACATATCCTCATATCATCGGCACGGATTTCCATTCGTTGCACTAGGTGATAGCTCAACAGATCCACGTGCATGCTGGAATTGTACTGATTGTTAAAATAATAATAATAATTTATTACATCACAAAGATGCGCACAGAAACATACTATAACTAAAAAATAAATACAATTAGACAGAAAAACGGTAAAAAACAAGGAATAAGCGACGAAAAAAAGATAACTATAAAAAAGTAAACATACGGCAGGAAACACAAAAAATTTACCTTTCCACAGGTTCCTCGGCATCCGAAACATCAGTTTCATATGCATCATATTTTGACTTTGATCTACTGGGTCCAGGCGTCGACGTAGCATCAGAACACATCTGTGTTTGACTTGGTAGTTTCCTGTTGATCTCCTCGCCTAAAAACAGACATTCGTTGTTCACCAGCAAAATACTTTAAATCGATATTAAACAAACGAAAACTTATTATTACCACAAAAGAAAAGAGAAAATTCAAATGTCAATAAAATAAGACGAAAAGAATTGCTTGGCCTAACAATTATGATTTTAGCACAGCAACACAACAGCAATCACACCTCTAATTAACAAGCTGTATGAACTGAAATGTTTAAACAGTCATCAACATGCCTTGTTGGAGGACTACAAGTAAAGAAAGAAAACAAACATACCTTCGAACACTTTTTTCTGTACAGCCATCGGGAGCAGCGATGCATTTCCGTTCTTGCAAAAGCGTCGCAGCTGCATTCCAACTTGCACAGACGTCATGTTTTCCAACTGATAAATAAACATAGGAAAATATGGGATTTAGAATTCCACAAACAAACCAGCTGGATAAAATTATAGTAATAAGCTCTCAGCTAACTCCAACTTCATAACACACACTTCCACCGAATATAAAAGCCGATTCGTATGTTCACCACGTTTAAAGCGAAATACCGGCCGGTTGAAACGCGTCGAGTACATCAGCATTCTTATGCAGTTTATGCAAATGAACATGAATTAGAATAAAAAGCGAGCCAAATTCGAGCAAATTTGCATAAATACGTAAGAATTCAGTTGTCCGCGATGCGCTTCAGAAACCGCTTTAATTATAAAGCATGGCAATTCACCACTACTATCGCCCATGCGGTTAACTCTCGGCACTAAACTAATTCTACCAGGCATAAAAATATGATATACAAACATACACCATTTACCTGTGTAATGAAAAAATTTAGCGATTCATTATCCTTTATGCGTTCGATCTTTTCCGCCAACGTTCGCCGTTTCATCACTTCAGTAGTAGCTGATGTTTTTGAGTGGCTCGATGATGAGGAAGTCACAGAATCACCAAGTCCGGAGCTGCTTAAAACAAAATTTTGAAGAATATTGAGTATGCCAAGAAGAAATACATGAAAAGTAGGCGAACACCCTACCTAAGAACAGTCGGGTTTCGTACCCCAGGGTATTCCAAGTTTTTTTACTTTTCAGTGCCACAAGCCACATTTTGGTCTATATACTAAATAACCATTTGTCATATATCAAATCATCACACTAAGCAACACCCAAAAATTTGGCACATCTTCACCAAGCAATCCCGTGGGGGTTAAAAGTCTAAGTGTAAGTGTATGCCGATATTATGTTGGACAACGACAACCCTAACCCTACAAACGCAAATAAGCTAGGGCTAGGAAGCATGGTTACCTGGGTTGTTCACTATCTATAGGCATCAATCCTCTTTCCTGGTGAGCACGACTCCCCCGCCTCTTGTTGTTGTGAGACACGGTTACAAGGGGAGAAAGCTGGGACTGCGAGCGATTAAAGGGGTCGAGGTTTGTTGACGATGATGCAAGACGAACAGCGTCCCGAAGGGCCATATCAGACGGGAATCCAAGAACATCATTTTGAGCTCCAATTCCAGTCATTAGCGACACGGAATTCGCATACTAAAGTACACAACTTAAAAGGAAAAGAATAAGTGAATGAAATATAGTGCCCCGTAAATATAGTAACGAAATTTACTACGAAATAAACACAGCAAAGCAACATAAACGAGAAACAAAACGTACGGAGGTCGGAAATGACAGTGGAGCCGACTGAACAGTCGGGCTAGAGTTCCTCGAACTGCCTTCCGCATTCAGTGACGGCATCGCTGGACGAGCAGTCGTATGCTAAAAGAAATTACGTGAATACAGAAAGTGAGAGGAAAACTGAAAATACTGTTATGGAACATTATGCATTTTAGTTCTCAAACAAGACAAGTAAGACTTATTTAGAATTTTATGTTGCTAATACTGGGGTTAATAAAAATAAAATTCTCATTCTTACCCTGGAAAGTCCGTTGACGTGCACTTCTAGAGTCGTCTCGGGACCCGGAGACATTCCTCTCCGAGCCAATTTTGAACCGTTAACTATTTCGTTACTTTTCTTTTCCACAGCAGGCGTGATAGCGCTTTGGGAAACCGAAAATTCAGCGGGAGACAGTGGGCTCACCTAAAAGAAACATGATTATTGGCGTAGATTGGTGCGTAAAATCACGCACGACAAGAGCCTCCCTCCGGATTGGCTTTGACCACATCCACAAGCTATTTCAAATCAGGGTATAAATTCCGTGAGTAAATGGAGGTGGTTGGAGGTGGTTTCTTTAGCTTAGTGATAGAACTTTTTAATAAAACACCATGTTTCGGTCAAATATATTAATTTCGAATTGCTTCCGGAGGTGGTCAAAATCGTCAAAACCAATCCGGAGGTGGTTGGTGCGTGTTTTAAAGCACCAACAAGTACCCCTATCCATATATTTGCGTGCAACACGTCGTTGTTAAGTCAAGGTGATCAACCTGTTTTTGATACTGATTGTCAGCTAAACTACTCAGGCCCAGATCCAGTTAACGTAGGAAGTTATATCCTGCATGATATCAAACAACAAATACAAATCTCATGATAAAGGAATGGTAATGGCGCCATAATGCCCAAAACGGACGGGCCACGAGAAACGTAAAAAAACCCACCTTTGTATCGCTCTCTGCCAATAAATTCACATGTTCCATAACCGGTACCGTGAAATGCTCTCTGCTAATTCCCATCTAGTGACCGGTGGAAGTTAGCGAATGGTCAGCATGCGACCATTAGTAGGCACAGGGAGGTAACGAAACGTGGACAGTCTAGAAAAACGATACCAAGTAAATATGACATTACCTCAATGCCACCAAATCGATCAATATAAACAATAAGACACACAGAATGTATGGTTACATGATGCAACGATCAAGCAAAGGGGCTACTTCGCTAAAAATGTCAGGGAAGTCGCTGGATTTTGGAATTGCGTGCTTCGGACTCTATAATTCACAAAAATGCTCTTACAATCAGGCAAGAAGTTCCAAAACATCTCAAAGTAAGTTCTGAGTTCCAAAACAACGCACACATAACATACAAGACAAATCATATAATTGCTCATATGCAGTAGTTAACTTTACTGTATACTTAGGGAGCGTTCAACGCAAACAAAAGAAATGCTAATTGGAAAGATGTGGTGACGCAATTACAAGAAACATCTCAGACCGATAATTAGAAGTTCGCGCAGCATGCAACCGTCTCATAACAACACTGAATGCGTATGTGTTCGATAGCTCTACGAAAACGATGCATCAATCAATGAGTGCATCACAACACAAACACCCACCAATACCTCAAATTTCCCGCCGCACACCAAGTGCGCAACAACGAAACTGAAACGGAACGCTCGCGCAGCCCGCAACGCGACCAGGGTGTCACAAGAGAGTCCCGAAGCGATTTCACTGAAAAGGCGCGAACATTTAAATATTAAACAAGCAACACGTAGAAAAATATTTCTGATGTAGTTAGGAAACGTGATGATACGGAATGACGAAGAAGAGTAGTGAAAAGGTTTTTATGAGGATATGATATTTCGTTTGGAGTATTATTCGAAAATAGATTCCCATCTAAAAAGTTATTTCCTACATATTTTTTTGAACATTTTTCGTCAGTTTCCAGTTTTTTTTTTAATTCCTGGGAAAAAGCTCGCACAGTTGATGCTTTCGGACTGACTATGAGACTTCTGAACAAGGAATTTTGTGTTTGCTAAATTACATGGACGCATAATTAGTAGAACCAACATAATGTCGTTATGGGGTTAAAGCGAAAAATCGGCCGGTTTATGAAACACATTGAGTGCACCTGCATTCTTATGCAGCTTATGCAAATGAACATAAATAAAAATAAAAATCGAGCTGAATTCGAGCAAATTAGCATAAATACGTAAGGATTCAGTAGTGTATGATGCGTTTGAAAAACCGGCCGGTACTTTAAGAAGATTTCGAATATCATTGAATGTTGGGCGGTTGTCGTTGAATTAGATGGCGGAAGATGTAGATTCGGAAGTCCGCCGGTAGAATTAGCAGCTCTCTGCTGTCGCCATGTAGAATCAGCTAACGGCCTGCCCACCGCTACTATGATATTTGTTTCCGAGCATTTCCCGCGGAAAAACCAGCTAGTTTTTTACTATTTTCCTACTAGGTTTTTAGTCGGAAAAAGCTCGGAAACGCAAAGTTTCTCGGAAAATGCTCGGAAAATCCGCGGGAAATGCTCGGAAACGGACAAACAGACAGCTCCCGAGCTCGGCCCGCCTATTTTCCGAGCTCGGCCCGAGAACCTCAAAGTTTCTGAGCTTTTTCCGAGAATCTTCTCGGAGAATACTCGGAGAATCCGCGGAAAATCCTCGGAAACGCAAAGTTTCTCGGAAAATGCTCGGGATACGGAGATAGCCGATTCTACATGGCGACCGCGGTAGGGATGTCGTGCTTGTAGAATCAGCTAGCTCGCAAGTTATTATATTGGTTGTGTGTATTATGCATTTATACATAAAAGACAAGTGTGTACCAATGTTTTTTTCCGTTTAGTCATCAATATGGTCTCCCATTCAGCTCGCATTTTTGTCGGAGTGAGAATCATAGCATTCCTCCGGCAGACGGGTTTTCTCGCAGACGCTTCAGAAACTTGAATACAGTTGTAATTGTTCAATTGTTGACTGAGTTAGTAACGAAGAAAAACAAATAAATAGTATTTGTTTCGGCCTGTGCAATTTTTATTTCGTTTGCCATAGTACAGTATGCAAAGAAAAGAGGCGCCTCAAAAACACAACGAACGCGCAGATTGATTTTTCACGCCCTCTTGAATATTTTCTCACAGTTTTTTATTTTGGCGCTCGCAAATATTGCAATTTCTTGATGAAGTTGGCGAGTTTGCGTCTTTTTAATGCTATTTGTTGGGCTTTTTGCGTCTCCCCCCCACTGTCTGTTTAGACGAACAATCTGTATATCACTATCAAGGGTTGTCTGGGTTCACACTTATCCGTTTTCTTGAAAACCGAGACGATGTTGCGCACTGGCAAAGTTCTTGTCTCCCAAAGACCCGGGAAGCCTACCCAGTGAAAACGCCTTTCAAACACCGTGCCGATGGGAGCAAAGTCAAGGCACTCCTCCTATCGCCTAGCCGTCTAGCCTTAGAATTAAGATAGACGTTTCGCGCAATTCGCGCTGTTTTTCAATCATGGCCGACATACTCAAACCCCTCTACTGGATCTCTACGGGACCATCTTTCAATAAACACCGTCCTGGCTTTAAGCTAAAGCGAAGTAACTCTGCGTTGATTGCGCCTATAGCATACATGCTTGTCTGTGTGTGCTTGTCTATGTTCTGTTGGCTAACAAGGCTTATTTCTAGATTTTATTATTCAGATAAGTCCACTAAATGGTGAAGCAGCCAGAAATGAATGACGAGGACACTCTTTGCGATTCCTCAAACAATCGGTGGTTGACAGAGGCGATGGATACAGTGCATATAAGCTTCGGTAAATTGTCACTTTATTTCAGTTTCTTGAAATCCTCGTCTGCGAAGGGTAGAAACGGGTTTACCAGATTATATGTGGTACATTCATTGTTTTTTTTACGTGTAAGTTATTCACTTGTCTGTTTCCAATTTATTTCCCCTTTTATTTGTAAACAGGGCACTATATCAAGAACTTTTATTTGTAAACAGGGCACTATATCAAGAAAGGGCGCCATGGATAAAAACCGGTGCTGATGTCAATTGCGTAATACAAAACAGTCTACTCTGCAGACTGTTCCTGTTGGTCAGTATATTGGGGATCTCATAGATAATTTCACTCTTTTACTTTTACTTTTATTCAGTATCTTCCGCTGACGATCTGGATGAGTGCGAAATGTTTGGGGCCGACTTTGTTCATCAACATTTTGGCGAAAAGTAAGCGTTACTTTTGTTCACTGTATACGCTGTATACTGTAAATATCGGACTTGTCATGTGATGGCGTGATATGATACGCAATTATCGGATAATTATTTCAATAACTCTAGTAGTCGGAATCACACACAATGAGTAATCATGTATTAGCTGCTACTTAATCCAAATAGATCAAAATGGATATATTTTACTTCCATTTTCAGAGAAACTATCTTCGGATATGAGGGATTAAGCATCAACTTGTTCTATGCTGAGGCGTCCATGTATATTTACCCGGAAATTACTAAAGAGCGGGAGATCTCTTCGGTTGAAAAGGATATGAAGGTTTATACTTTTATCTTTACTTCTTCTTATTTAGTTTTCATGTTTTCGTTTCTCTTCTTCTATACTTTCCCTTAAATTTTCCGGTCCTCTATATTATTGAATACCTTATTCTGAAAAGAACAAAAGCGAAATAATGCAACGTAAACAAATACATAAAAAAAACGTAAAGCGAAATATTGGGCAACACACAAATAGGCGTTTGTGCGCCTATGTAAGTCTAGTGGAAATGTGACCCACGATGCATGGTAACACTCGTACTCTTTCTTTCAGGGAGACGATATTCTGCAAAAGTTGAAAGATCAACTTCCAGACTGCCAAATGAACACTATGGTGGAATCAAAGGAGAAATTCCAGGTAATATTAGGATGAGCGATTTTGTTGAGCATTCGCGATGTGTATATGTATCTCTTACATGTGGGAGTAAAGCGTTACATAAAATCACGCAGAAACCCTCAACAGATTGTCTAAACAATCCCTTGTGCTATTGAAAATTTTATTATATAATAATTTTATTGCGTAAAATAAAAGAAAGACAGAAATAAAGCAAGTCCTCGCTCCTCGCATATAGGGTACAGTACAGAACGGGGTACAGTATCTCCATTTACGCCAGGGGTATAGGTTGGTGCGTGAAAACACGCACGAACCACCTCCGGATTGATTTTGACCACCTCCAGAAGCAAGAAAGAAACCAAAACATGGCGTTTTATTGCTATCACTAAGCTGAAGAAACTACCTACAACCACCTCCATTTACGCACGGAATTTATACCCTGATACGCAATTGAATTATTCTTTCAGTAACAAGTCATTATATCCGTTTTCCTTTTAGATGATTCTCAAGAAACAAGAGAACTTCAAGCCGTATGGTGAACTACTGAAGAAATTTACTTCCGGTACGTTGTGTAACATTTTTTTCTAATAAACGAAAAGTCAGCATAGCCATAGCGTATTTCCATTTACGTATACTTAAATAATTTGGTGTTTCTTTTTCCCCGAAGTATAATACCTATGCGGGAGAGTGTTCTTCCACTTTTGTAATCCAGAATCCAGAGGCCGTACTAACCAACACACAGGGAGTCCTCCCTTAGGGTAACGAGCGCTCTGAATCTGTTCTGCTCCCGCGCTCTCTACGTGCTCTTTAACTCGCTGGGCTGGGGAGGCCAGGGAGGGCTCCCTGCGTGTTGGTGAATACGGCCTCAGGTCCTTAGTCCTCAGTGTTTATTGGATTTAATTTCAGGCGACAAACAGTTCGAGTTGTACAAGATTTCGAAAAGTGATCCAGGAACGCCTTCTGATCCGGAAGGTTTTGATATGTGAGTTTTTCCTTTTGCTCTTTTTTATTTTCACACATTATTTCTTATAGCTTTCTATATATGTCTGGTTTTGACACTTTCATTTTCACATTTTGTTAGATTTATGTTTTTGTGGTCTTCTGTCCAGGCTATAATCTCCATTCTCATCTCAATGTCCATTTTATGTGTTAATAAATATTTAATATTTAATATGCGTAATTTCGGAGATGGTCGCTTAGTTGAGAGTCGAACCGTAAATTACCACTGATACGTTTCACCCAAATCTATATATTTGCATTTGCCTCCGGAGATGGTCAAAGCCAATCCGGAGATGGTTGATGCGTAATTTTAAGCATAGATTTATAGCCTGCTTCTGTCATAAGTTTTCCGTCTCCTCATTTTTTTTTCCGCTAAAGCAACGCTATTTTATGAAGGTGTAAAATTGAGAAAATCGGCCGTCCTGCGTTTATTATAGCTTTTATCTTGACTTTACGAGAGAATTCGAACTTTTCCCCGACATCTGTTATTTAATGTTTTAGGTATTAGCTCGTGTACAGCCCTTGCTTATGGTAATCGAGAGCACAGTACACTGACAATCGGACCTCTATGGCCTTTTTTTTTTTTTTTTTTTTTTTTTTTTTTTTTTTTTTTTTTTTTTTTTTTTTTTGCGGAACATGCGAAAGCGCTTAAGCGCCTAGTGGTTGGTCCGTATTATATTCGGTGAGTTTTATTTTAATACATTAAATAAGGCCACTTCATCAAAACATTTAAAATCCTTTTTTTTTGCATCAGGTTCGAAACGAGAACGTCTTCCGAGGGTGATGGTAAAATTCGATATTCCCTTGCCGGATACGTGTCCATTTATCGTTTCTACGCTTACCCCGAACACGAAAGACCAAGAATTGCGCATATGATGCTGCTTCCACAGTACAGGTTGGTGATCATTTGTTGAGTGAAATTTGAACAATACGATCTTGATTCGTAATCTTGAATCCTTCCTTGCGAATGTTTGAGACTGTTTAATATCTTAATGATTGTTAGAGAATTCGTATTTACCGTGTTTCCGTGATTGTGATTAGGAATTAGGATATGGGATTACTGATGGAGCTTTTAAGACGTGGAAAGCGCGAAATTGTAATTCAAGTGCACGTTCGCATTCCATATATAAGCGGTTTTTGAAACTCGCTACAGTATGAGCGCAAATAAGAGTTTCAGCACGAAGACACCAAATGCATCAATTTTTAGTTGAGTATCTAGGTGCGCACCGGTTTTGCAACGTGCTTCACATGGAATTCGGCGAACGTGCACTTGAATTACACTTTCGTACTTTCCACGTTCGCGAACGTGCACTTAAAAGCTCTACGAGTTGCATAGGAAATGGAAAACACCAAAAAAACACGGAACATGATCATCGAAAAACCCGCTCATGATCCGTGTTTTTTTCGAACATAATCGACGATTTTCTTATGTATTATTTTTCAGATTTTAGTAAAAACCCGTGTTTTTTTGGTGCAGACACCAAATAAGCACGGAACTTGGTCGAAAAAAACACGGATCATCAGTGATCGGTGTTTTTTGGAGCATGTTCGGGTTTTTCGTTGTGTTTTTTCACAAAACCCGTGTTTTTTTCGTGTTTCCGTTTTCCTGTGTGACTTATACAAAGCTTTGCTTTAGAGCTCAAGGAAATGGTGCAAAACTCCTCCAGTCGGTCTACAACGATATTTGGACGATGAAAACTGTGCGCGATATCACTGGTATGTTGACTTCTTATTGCCTTTTGAGCGTTTTAGCCAGTATTTTTTTTTTGGAAATTCTTGCAATTCACTTTGCGGTTCGCTTCATATGTCTGTATATTTTTTTATCACTTTCTCCTCCATTACAGTGTATAAGTGTATAAGCAATATACAGATTATCTGGCTTGTACTCTGGTCAGTAGGCAACTTTGAAAACTGTGTTGTACCACAATTGAATAAAGGCGTGTAAAATATTTATAGCCTTGTTTGATAATAATCAATGCTTCGACAAGTAAGGTAATGCAAATAAGAAATAAGAAGTCATATAAATTATAAGTATCAGTACAGCTGTACAGCTGTATAGATAGGGTTCAGCAAGCCGTCTCCGTTTTGGTTTATTGTGCAAATTTGCAGTCGAAGATCCAGCAGATCTTTTCGTCGCACTTCGTGATTACGTTGATTGCGTGAATTGTATGAAGTTGCCCGAATTTGCCCCCGAACAGCTGAAACAAGGATTTTGCGATGAAATGAAGGATATTGCACAAGAGAAATTCAAACTGAACAGGGTATGTTTCGATTAGCAGATTAGCTCACGGAAATAAGTAGTGTCTGGGGTAACTTGGTGTTATTTGAGGAAAATTTTTTGGAGCATATTTAAATCTTGATGTTTCAGGGGCTAAATTATGTATTGAGAAATTGTGATGTGGTCAATTTGTCTCGTAAGCTTTTTGAATTTTGCTGCACAAATTTTCTGTGTAGAAACGGCGACGAGCTCGTATTAGCCTATTCGGACTAGGCCCCGCATTTTCCCCTCTACTCTTAGGGCATGTACATACTCTGCGCTTTAATAACACGAAGTCATTTTTTACTTTATATCTTTACACGTACTTCGATCTTTCAGCGGCAAGTGAGACGTGTGTATGAAATCCTTCGTCTTATGGTTACGAACGTTGCAGACGCAGAGGAAATGAAGGTATTTTTATTTACTTTGTGAGATGTTGTATCTAAAGTTCTATATTTTGTTCCACTTTATCTGAGTCTCTGAGTCCACATTCACCACTACGATTTCCTCGGGGAAAAATATTCCCTAGGGACAGAAAATAGCATTCTAATGTGAGACTCACAGAGAAAAGGGCAGGAAATTCCCCTTGGGGAAACGAGTGGTGAATATGCCCTCTGTTGACATGAGATTGTGAGTAGTTTGAATATATTAACAATTAACATATGAAGAAAACTTTATTATGATAACGTTTCCATTCAGGCCTATCGACTGGACGTGAAGCGTCGTCTGGAGGCCCCAGTCCGACGTGATCAGAGAGATTGGGTGAAGTTGACCAAGACACTGGATAGCGAGGAGTTGAGTCAAGTAAGCTATATCTTTCATTTTTTGATGGTAAGTCAGATTTGCAGAGGGTTTAATTAATAATATCTTTCAAAAAAGTAGGATAGTTTACGTTTGCCCTCGTGGTTTGATCGTTTGATGACATGTCGTGGGGTGGAGGTGTTATACGTTGAGTGGCTGCAGTAATCGATTCCCCACATTGAGTGAAAACGTGAAAGGTAATTTTGATCCATGTGGTTTTTAGATGCAATGAATTCTATGGACTTTTGATGAGATACGGCTGCGACTCCAAATTAGTATATTTTGTCAAACAGTCTGTAAAACATGATCATGATTTTTAGCTCGCAGCGACTCAGCTCACGAAAGAGCAGAAACTGGAGCAACTACAGAAACAGTTTGAGCAGTGTGTTGAGGAATACAGGAGAACCATTGACCGAATCAAGACGTACCCTGAAATCTTTTGAGTAATGGGATGATGACCTAGTGTGGAATCGTAAGTAATTAAGATGTGATGTTCGCTGAATTCGTGAGTAATCAGTACCCTGCAATCGTAATTCTTCATCATTAATTTGAGATTTGAGATACTGTGCGCCTAACCCGAACTCGAGTAAATAGACCCTAATTTGTAAGAAACTAACATTGTCCAAGTTAAATTCCAACAAATTTCCAACTTTTCACTTTTTGATATTTGTTTAACGCGGTAATCGGTTAGCTTAGCGGCTTTGTGTAAGGCATACTATACTATCGTTTCTATACTAACCAATACGTTTATATACTGTTTTAAATTTAAAAATTCTGTTCGGCGTTGACGTATTTGCCCTCGGTTATTGTTAAAATACTGGTAAAAAATTACGAAAATCTCATTTGTTTTGCGGTTTTATATGAATTTCTAATATTTTTGACAGTTAAGCTAAAGTGATGTTTGTTTGAGTGAGATTTTGATTGGTATACCTTTTCCTGTGAAATTCTATTTTTTTTTTTGAAAAATAAACCTTGGTATTCATTATTGTCTAATCTTTTGTTTGTGTTTGTTTGCATTCAATTGATTACTTACTTGGGAGGGCGAGTAACCGACTTGATGTATATAGCAACGGGGTTTCCATAGTATAAGTAAAAATCGGTACTTTATAACTGGTGGGGCTTTTTTTGTGCTCTGTAATTACTAGTTGACTGAGTAAAGTCTGCGGTGCACCGTGCGGGTCAGTTGCAGAGTAGTGCATTAATTAGCTTTGTGAATTAATTTATGTGCAAGTAGCTTTGGTAATTTATACAGTAAGAGTTGACAAATACTGTACTACAGACAAAAACTACAAATACTACAGACAAAATCACATTTTTTTCAGGTTTCGGTGATGGAAAATGAATTCTCATTTCCATATCCACCGTATGATATTCAGCTGAAACTGATGAAGGAAATTAAAGAATGTATTGAGAATAAGCAGGTTCGTCTGTTTTAGTTGAGAGTTACGTAAACCGTCGGTTAATCTTATGAAGGAGTACTGTAGGGCGTAGAGTTATGAATTAAGTAAGATGCATTTATCGGTAGAGGGAACTGATTGTCGAAGCAACTCTTAGAAAAGATATTACTATTAGACATAACGGTTGGATGTGAGACCGCAGGTTCCCAAAAAAGGGAAATTGGCTTTTTATGATAAAATGTATAACTTTATAGATCGGTATTTTTGAGTCACCAACTGGAACAGGAAAATCGTTGTCTGTAATTTGTTCAACGATGACATGGCTGGAGGAAGTAGAGAAGAAAGAGCGGATAGAGACTGAGAAACTTGTAGGGAGCAGAGAGAAAAAGGAGGAAGAGAGAGGTATTGTATTGATTGGTTTATGGTTATTGGTAAGTTACCTGATAATTGGTGAAGAGGTTAGCTCACCGACTTAGTCATTGCTGTCCTCAGCGTGCAGTCGTTACTGGGTTAGCTGGTAATTCCAAATTCGAAGTACTGTATATTTTGTTCTATTTCCTGGGAGTTTAGCCGACTTTTCCAACGAAATACGTTTTATTTTTAGAATCTGACGATTGGATTGCCGATTACAAGCGAAAACTCGAGAAGAGTAAAGACGTTGAGGATGCCAAAGACCGACTAGAGTACTTGCGGTTAGTGTCCTTAGTCTGTAGTATGTGTGTGTTATAAAAACTCAATCTCGGTTCTGGTAAATGTTAGCTGTCGCGACGGCAAGCTTTTTTTCATAAAGCAAGATCTCAAGTTGTTGAAAAATGCTATGGGAGCTGTTGTCGGAGATGCATCGGTTATAATTTAACTCTGGGGTATCTTTTCAGGACAGTTAGCCTTAGCCTTGCAGTAACTTATCGAGAAGTGAGTCGAGAATTTAACACTGAGGTAACTTTTGTTGGAGAGCTGAGGATTGCAGTCGATTTCACGAATTAACCGTTGAATACTACTTTACAGGCGTGTAGAGGATCGTATCCTTCAAGCCCGTGATAACGTCGTATCTGGACGAAAGAGAAGAGCGCACGCAAGTACCGAAGATGATGATAAAATTAATTTGAACAAGGAGAATAAGGACGATGATGAGGTGTGGTCTACGTGCATAATTTGAAGAAGGGAGCAGTGCGCTGAAACCCTTCTCGTTCAGGACAAGCAAAGAATAAAAGCTTGTGACCACCCCGTGTGAATGACCACTTCGTGTTTGCTTTTTTATTGTGATTTAAAAAATAGCAAATATATGATAATTTTATGGATCATCATGAAGTCACGTTCTTTCTATTGCCAAATTGAACTTGAAAAACAGGGCGATTTCTCGTTGAATGAATTAGTGAATACTGTCGTGCTCTGAAAACATTTTTACTGTTGAAATGCGGGGGAGATTTGTGATTAGTGATTGCGTTTAACTATCTTTCTTCAAGGTGGCTCCGCCCGAAGACTACGATTCAAACGAAGAGGACGTCGCTTCAGAGGAACAAGAAGAACCGTTGAAGGTGACTAAGGTAAGTATCTGTGTTTAATCTTTCCTGATTTTATTCTCAAATTTTTCTTGATTAAGCATACCAGTTCTTTAATGGTATGGGAGCTAATGCTTTGTATACTGGTGGTGTGGCTCTACAGCTGAGGCTCTACTTGATTATATGTTCAGATTTTCTACGCCAGCCGTACACATTCACAACTGGAGCAGATCGTTGATGAGTTGCAGAAAACGAGGTATTTTGATGTGAAAACTTTGTGACAGTTTATGTGCCGTTTATTGGCACCTAGATATACTTCTTTATTGGGTCATTCCGAAAACAGCCACGATTTAATAATTTAACACGGCTAATGTGATTGAAATATACTAATAGAATACGTGAAACATTATGTTGTAACATATAACAAATTTGTGAGTTTTAAGTTTTAAAACTTCAGGCGGTTGCCTCGTTGTCTGTTTTGATTCTTGTTAATGGTATGAAAGATTTGAATGGTTAAACGGGCAAGCAAAAATGTGCGCTCATAATGGAAAAGATGCTACTACTTGTTCTGATAAGATGTAAAGATTTCTTTTAGTCGGGGTGACGTGTGGTACACAGATTTTCGTCAGTGAATGTCTGACACATGATACTGCAGCTGTCCAGTATACACTTGACAAACCCCCGTGCAATACCGCTTTAAATGTGTGATTCAGATTCCGACCACGTGTTGTAACGGCGGCCTCTCGTCAAACTTTGTGCGCAAATGATGACGTCAGAAAATTGAAGTTGGCACATTTGGTGAATGAAAAGTGTATGGAATTGCGTAAGAATGGAGGTTCATCGAAGAAGAGTAAGGGCGACGAGGTGAGAAGTCTTACGGTAGCATTTTACTCGATTAGCGGTACGTTTGTCTTATGCGCATGGTATGTTTGTCTACGATATGCATCATCTCGTAGTTGAACAAATGCATATGAGGTAAGAGGTAAAAAGTAAGTGGGTTTCCTAGCGTATTATGTGAATATAGTATCACTCGTGCCATAATTAGCATACGTATCAGACTTGAATTTCCGTGATTCACTCATTTGTGACAAGTGACAAGCTTAAAGGCAAGCTAGAAATGTAATATGTAATTTTATATCTTTTTTTTTGTAGCTTGTAGTTTCAGCTTCATGAATTCATGTTTGGTGAGATTTTTCAGGTACCAATCACTAATTTCTTTGATAAGCGTGAGATTTCAATTTCAGGGAACCGCGTCCACGAAGTCCTGTAAACAATCGTGTTCGTATTATAAACAGTCGAATATCGAAGAAGTGATGAATGGGATTTTGGCGGGTAAGATATTGTTTTAGCAATAGTCTATAATCTTTCTGTTTATTTAAAGCGAAATGTAGCCCTTGGTAAAATGCATATAAGCAAATCCTATGTATCCTATTAATTTGTACGATCGGCCACCACGGCAATCGTACAAAATTAGCTAGGATACATAGGATTTGCTTATCATATGCAAATTTCCAAAGAGGCTAGCATTCGCTTTAATCTCTGAGGTGTTTCACGAAGTTGTGCTCTTTTTGAGACTTTTGACTTTTGAGAGTGATAAACGTCCAGCTGGTATTCAAAATAATCCTTGTGATGTAGCGTTCTGAATGGGAGTGAGCGAATAAGTCTTCTGGCTTCTGTATGTATATCTACATGTCATGTTGTTGTCATATATGTATGGCCTGGACGTCTCTATGTCTATGCCTATCGTATAATTGGGCGCATATTTTAGGTACTGATAATCGACCATCGTCGGTATACAATACTGGACGCCAGGCCGTTGGATGTCCTTATTTTGCGTCGAGGAACTCGATTCCGATGTGTCAGCTTGTTCTTTTACCATACCAAGTAAGTGTTACGATCTTCAGATGGCCGTATTCACCAACACACAGGGTGCCCTCCCTGACCTCCCCAGGGAGCTAAAGAGTGCGAAAACAAAAGAGATTCAGAGCGCTCATGAGCTTAGGGAGGGTTCCCTCTGTTCTGGTGAATACGGTCTCAGAATGAGTGCGTAATAGATAAAATGTTGCTTACTTGAATAGTTTGAATAACAAAAACATTAAGTGACAGGTCGCCGTAACTCGCGACAAGATGTATTATTTGATGAGGGAGAGGTGCTCACAAACAGTTTAAGTTTATAAACAGCTTGTGTAAGGCGATCTAACAAAGAGCTATCGAGCGATATAACAAAGAGCGATATATTAAAGACAAGCGCGCTACTACGTTCTGGGGCGCATAGTGCGGCGCATACTTTCCCGCACGTTTTGGGCGTGCGTGCATACTTTCCCGCATGGTGTGGCGTGCGCGCAGACTTTCCCGCAGAGCTGCATACTTTCCCGCATACTCTGCCATCATGCGGAAACTCGCTGAAATTACACATTGCGACACTTTTGTTCGCCCAACCATGCGGCAGACTTTCCCGCAGACATAACCCGAGGCGCAGACTTTCCCGCAGACATACCCGCAGACTTTCCCGCAGACATACCCGCATGGTTTCCTGCAGACAAACCCGCCACGCAAAAAAGTTGCCTCCCTAAAACGCTTAGGACATAGTCCAAATGACTGCCAGCGGAGAGACGTCTCCGCCTTTCCGTCCTTTTGCCACATGTGCGGTTGAAGGCGCTGACTACAGATGAGTGGTCAGGGTTCAATTCCACCCATGTGCTTATGTCTTATGAGGCTTTATTCATAGAATATATGTTATGTGAAGTGTTCTACATGGCACATAATATGTAATATACTAAATTACACAATAAACAATCATTAAATTATTTTTCGAATTTTTTCCCCCTGCAGACATATCCGCACGGTGCACCGCAGACTTTCCCGCAAGTGCGGACCTGTAAACCCGCACCATGCGGGAAAGTCTGCGGTGCACCATGCGGGTCAGGTTCAGAGTCTAACAAAGACACCTCAAACTTAAAAAAATGTTCGTTTTTAGGTCGCGCTGCACGAAGATACACGAGCCGCATGGGGAATTGATCTCAAAGATAACGTGTTAATCCTTGATGAGGCGCATAATGTGTTACAAACAGTCGGTGAGAACCGGGGAGGGAACTATGATTATGCTTAGGGTTATTTGTCGACAAATTTTATGGGCTGAGGGCTGACGTATACTCGATGTTTCACTAAAATCTAAAATGTAACAGCGTTGATTCCTCTTTTTGTTCTTTAACAATTGTTTGTTCAGGATCTTTGTACTCGGCTGAACTCTCCTCTCCGGCGATTACCCTTGGACTACGATTAGTTCGCCAGTATATTGATACGTATCGATTAAGATTGAAGGCGAAGAATTTACTGTATATGCGACATTTGGCAGCGGTTGGTTTTGACGATTTTGTTCTTCGTTTGGATATATTTATAATTGTCAATTAGTTAAAGTACCTTCCTTAGCTCCGGTCACATTGTATGTAAAGGATTTGGTCACAAGTTTGCCTTCACTTCGAAACTTGCTCTAAGGACATTGATTACGGTAGGATATTGTTAAGATATTAAGAATTTTGCTTTTAGGTCCTTGAACGGCTCGACAAATATATAAGGGCGGAAACCTCAAAAGAAGATTGTTTTGCAATCCAGTCCTTTTTGATTAAGGTAAACGGTGTTTTTACTTTTGCTTTGTACTCTATACTCTTTCCTTGTTACCTCTGTGTTGGTTTTCAATGTTTGCGGTATTTGTAGTCCTCAAGAGAGAGAAGCCCTGCGCGAAACCGTTAGCACATTAAACTTTTGGTTGAAACATGGTCATAGTCACATATACATATTAATTTTTTTTCAGCTTTTTTTTGTTTTTCACTCACGGATGTCAACATATTCAAACTGGTTCATTACATCAAAAGTGTTGATTTGTGTCGGAAGTTTCATGGATTCTTTTTGAGGTGTGTTCAAGGATTGAGCTTATGGTATGGTAGTGTTTGTGTGTAGACTTACTTTTCTGGCAATGATTGTTCTATGTGGAATTCCAAGTAAAGATATGCATTTTTTTCGCCTTTCAGGTACCAGAAAGGCGAGTTGAACCCTAAGGTAGCGCCCAGAGTGAGCGGTGTTGCCAAGTTGCTCGCCGCGAACAAGCAAAAGAAGGAGAATGAAAAGAATAGTGGTATGGGGATGAGACAGTTTCGTTGTAGTTTTGTTACTTTTGTGTCCTCTTAGATCTGTAATCTGTATGAGTACATGAGTAGTGTCAACTAATTACGAGTTGCCCATTGGCCTATGCAAATTTCCTTGCGTTTATATGCTTGTTCTAAGGTCTAGTGTCCCTGGACACGTTACTCTGGCGCCCATGGGAGCTGTATATTGATGTGCTGATGTCTATTTTGAGTGCGGCCAGTGCGGCGTGTGGCACAGGTACTCTAGTTTTTGAAAATAACCGAAAACAACTTGACTTCCGATAAGTTTCAGGCACTGCGGTTCCTGCACCTTCGGCACCGGCTGTTGTATCTGAAAATCGCCCAATCCCGTCTCCACTTTTTGCCGTCAAACAGTTTTTGGAGTGTTTGTGCTTCAATTGTGATTATGGACGAGTAGTTTTGGAAAAGACAAAAGACGCGGCCAGGTATTGATTTTTGACACTACGGCTTTGTTCACTAGGCGTAGGCATATTGATCGTTATTAAACGACATTGACAGCTGAGACCACACACGACACGAAGCCTATGTGGGTTATTGATGAAGAGGACCACCCAAGAAGCTCGATGTGTAAGTGCATGATATGCCATGTAGAAGCGACGTAGACTAGGAGATGAGACCGCCCACGAAGCTTATGTGCTTATTGATTGAGAGGACCACCCAAGAAGTTTTGCGGGTAATATATCAGATGCCACGTAGAAGCGACATAGACGGGAGATGAGACCACCCACGAAGCTCATGTGCCTGTTGATTGAGAAGACCACCCAGGAAGATTTACGGGTAAAATATGAGATGCCGCGTAGAAGCGACATAGACTAGGAGATGAGACCGCCCACGAAGCTTATGTGCTTATTGATTGAGAGGACCACCCAAGAAGTTTTGCGGGTAATATATCAGATGCCACGTAGAAGCGACATAGACTGGGAGATGAGACCACCCACGAAGATGTGCCTATTGATGAGAGACCACGCTTATGGCTTAGATGAGACCACCCACAAAGCTTATATGCTTATTGATTGAGAAGACCACCCAGGAAGATTTACGGGTAAAATATGAGATGCCACGTAGAAGAGACATAGATTGGGAGATGAGACCACCCACGAAGCTTATATGCCTATTGATTGAGAGGACCACTCAGGAAGATTTACGGATGGTATCTGCGTCTGGGAGCCCACATTGAACCACCATTGGCGAGAAGTTGAGCCTCGAGCGCACGCCAGTAGCTTATTGATTAAGAGGACCATGCATGAAGCTTACGTGTACCAGGGAACCATAGGCTAGGAATTAGTATATGTGTGCCATTCGGGAAGCTACATATAAACAAGTCTTGGGACCACCCAAGAAGCTTACTTTGTTGCAATCAAGGAGGCGGCGTACGCGTAGAACCACGAACCACATGCTAGGGTGTTGAGACGACCCGTGGGGTTTATTTGAATTACTGAATAAGAGGACCACCCAGGAAATTATGACGGGTACTGCACGTAAACATATACTTGAGACCACCCAAGAAGCTTCGGGGGTACCGCCAGGGAGGTCAAGAAAAAGAAGTTATTGATGTTTAGGTCCCCATTTTTTAATGTAGTTTATGTTTAGGTACCGATTTATTTTGTTAAATCCGGCAGCAAAGTTGGTCGATACTCTAAAGCTGGCGAGAGCTACTGTGCTAGTTGGTGAGTTTTATTTCAGTGCAATTCAATTGTTCATTTGAAAGGTGCACGCATTTTCTGTGTGCTTTGCCTGTTTGACTTGAATTCGAATCGGTGTTGTTTTTCTTAGTAGTTAGCAAATTTTATCGGGATGAAGTTCTACTCCGACGTTCTTATTGTTAGTTCATAAAGTGCAGTCCTTAGGTTTCTCTTTAGTGAGTTTACTCTTTTGTTAGAATGAAGCCTTCTAATCTCTACCCTCAGGTGGTACAATGGAGCCCTCGCAGCTTCTGATCGATTGTCTTCATCGAGGAGGAGTTGAACCACAACAGATCAGAAGATTCTCGTGCTCACATGTGATCGGTGATGATCAGTTGTGTGCCCTGGCTATTGGTGAGTGGTTGCTCGTTTGTTTAAAAGACTAATGCGCAGGACTGTCCTTCAGGACCTACCTATTAATACCCTGTAGTCCGCACAGAAAAAAAATGAGAGGGAGAGGTTCAACGATCTTTTTAGTTAGATTTGCATATTTGCATCCCTTAATCCCTTCTTGTTTTTCTTTTTTATAACCATATCTTTTAGGCCGTACGATAGAAAACCGACCCTTCACTTTGACGTATCAGACCCGATCCGATCAGACGCTCATTCGATCTTTGGCTGAAACGCTTTTGCAACTGGTTGGTGCTTTTTTGAGTAGTAGTTTAATGTTTTTTTTTTTTGAGTAGGCAAACGTGAATGCCAACCTAAGGAGTCACAAGCACCCAGCAGTACGCGTTGGATATTAGACGATTCTCCGTCTCAAAGCCCACACCTCTAACGCTCGAGTTGTCAAGGCAAGGTGCATGTTTTTAGGTGGCCACTGTGCCAAATGGCGTGGTCGCTTTCTTTCCCAGTTATGATTATCTGGCCTTCTTCATGGAATCGATTAAAAGGGCGGGACTGATGGCCAAGTTTCAGGTTAGTTTACCTTTTTGTTGATAGTAAGTTTGTGAAGATTTTGTTGAAAGCGATACCGGCTGGTTTTAATCGTTTGTACGATTTATGCTAATTTGCTCAATTAGCTTGATTTTATTCTAATTTATGTTGCAACCATAAGAATGATGGTGCCCCACGAGTTCGGTGGCCAGTGCTCGAGAAATTAGTTGAATTGTGAACAAGCAGTTAGTTGCGGCACTATTACCATAGTCGGGTCTAATCGCAGATCTTATTCTAATCTAAAGATATTGAATGTCGATCTCTGAGTCCAGACAGACATTAGTCAGACAAAATGTGATGAGACGAAACGTTAAAGCGAATTACCACCCGGTTTTTGAAACACATCGAGTAGATCTGCATTCTCATGCAGCATATGCAAATGAACATAATTAGAATAAAAATCGAGCTAAATTCGAGTAAGGGAGTAAGTTTGCATAAATACGTAACAACGCAAATGTCTACGATGCGCTTCAAAAACCGGCTTGTATTTCGCTTTAAATTACTGCCGCTGCAACTTTTTCTTCTAGGATGTGAAGAGTATTGTCGTGGAAGAACGAGGTCCAAATAGTTCCCAAATGTGGGAACGATTTGCCAAATGTGCTAAAACGACGAAGGGAGCCCTATTGTGTGCAGTTGTTGGTGGAAAGCTTAGTGAAGGTGTGTAATAGACGGGTTGGCACTTATTAGTTTCCTCGTTTCATCTCTATTTTCCTCTCTTCAGCTGATATGTCTATGCGATTTCTAATCATTTTCAATTCTCATGCATTGATTTTTTTTAATTGTTCTTCTCTCCTTTTTTGTAAGACTGGTCTGGAACTGTGTTTGCCAGTTTTATACGAATTATTACGAGAATTAATATTAAGGTTTTACTGTTAAGGCATCAACTTCTCCGACGATTTGGGCCGTGCTGTTGTTATGATTGGATTGCCGTATCCCAATAAGAACAGTGTGGAATTGAAGGAGAAAATGAAGGTAATTAATTAGAATTCCGGGTTTCTGATATAGTGTCCAAATATGACTGGAAGCCAGTCGATGTACATGCATAGTGCGTGTCATTGGTCACCCTGTCCTGACATTCGCTTCACAGAAATTTTTTTTTTGTTTATGGTTACCTGTTGAAAACAAAGAACAATCGTCAGTGTTCCCTAAATAGATGTTGTAACACAAACTATTAAATCGTTACCTATCTATCATCATGTTTTAGTTTCTGGAATCGGCACGGCAGGGTTCTGGCGCCCAATTGTACGAATCATTGTGCATGCATTCGGTTAATCAGGCAGTTGGAAGGGCGATCAGACATAGGAATGATTATGCGGCAGTGTTTCTGATAGATGCGAGGTACGGTTCTTCAATTTGAATCCGCGCTCTTTGCCTGTGGTTACTGTAGATTGAAGTGTAGCGGTACAATATTGTGAGTGAACGATTTGTGCGTGCTGTTATTTAACCCTCCCAGTTTCGTTGCTGGTTTTTTTGTGGGATATTCCAGATGATATTTTTCGTTAGTTATTACACAACGCTATTGTTGATTTTTTTTAAACCAGGTTCAGGCCTTAGGCGAGCGAAAGGCGCAAGCCTTCCGAATCGGAAGATCAGACCTGGTTATATATTGGTCTCGTTTCAGGTTCGGTTCTCCAAATGTGTCTAGTCAGCTATCGAAATGGATTGGCTCAAGACTGA
Organism: Pelodera strongyloides; assembly: GCA_036852015.1. Taxonomy (NCBI): domain Eukaryota; kingdom Metazoa; phylum Nematoda; class Chromadorea; order Rhabditida; family Rhabditidae; genus Pelodera; species Pelodera strongyloides. Next base: position 74,013 of record JAANDG010000434.1, on the reverse strand, counting down.
AGAGAGTTGGAACAGCACAAGAAGCACTCACATTGAGTAGAAAGTTCTTTGCAGACCAGAAGAACAAGGTTTAAATTAGGTCATGTCAGTGTCTATGCTTGATGGTAGCTGTGAGTTTTGTGACTTTTACTTGTTCTATTTCTCTTGAATGATGTAACTTATCTTCCCTTTATATGTTTGTTTTTTGCACTGAACTACTGATTTTTATGGACTGTGCCTTGTTCTTTGGCTTGAATTAAAAAAGAATAGTTTGTATGTGGATTAGATGAAAGATTTCGTAACCGAATTGATACGTTTGCTATTTGTGAAATTTGTAGCGATTAGTTTGCAATGAAGTACATAGATTGGGGTTTTTGTTTGCATTACGATGGTGAATTATGTGTTTTGTGATAATTGTTACTCAATCCAAAGTGCTGTTTTGTCTTACGCCCAACAACTGTATAGCCGGTTATTTTTTTTCGCTTATCAGTTTCTATTTCTCTCACTTGTGTGATTGAGACTCATCTTCTTCGGGTTAATATGTAAACTTTGTAGTTTCCATATTTCTTGCATTATTATGCAGTATTTCAATGCAATAAACGTGAATAAACTCTATTGCAATCGATTTTTTTTTCATGTTACTTTTGTGTTTTGAAGCCCGCCTTTGTGTACAGTAATTTGTTTCCGTGATGGTTTTAATTTGCGCTCGCAACACTAAAAAAAAAGTTTTGGCTTATGTAACAAAAAAACACGATAAATCGATACTTTGTTTTAAGGCAACATCTGTAATGCTGTGATATATTTTCGCAAGGTAAACTAGGGGATATACACTGAAAATTTTATCAAAAAATATCACTTGTAACGGAAATTATAATTAAAAAACTACAAAAACTAAAAAAATCGATATTTTGAGGTAGGTCTTTCTAAAAAAAATTTGTGATTTCCCGATTCTACGTCATCGATTCCCCCTATATGGCCTATATCAAAATAAAAACTCGTATTGTTCACTAAAATCCCAGTTCAAAGAACACCCAAAAAAACGAAAGACGAACAGAAAAAAACAATGGAAATCAAAAGTGATATTTTTTAATATTTTTTTTACCCCGATTTCGCCCGATTATTTTTGAAAAAACCCCGAATTCGCCCCGATTATTTTTGAAAAAACCCCGATTTCGCCGCGATCACGCCCCGATTATGTGGGGGACTTGATCGGGGCGAAATCGGGGTTTTTAGTTTCCCATGAGCAACCAACGGGACTGCTCTTTTTTCTGAGTCAGCAAAAAAGTTTACATATATTGAAAATATGGAGTTATTTGGCTCTGTAGTTTTTGAGAAAAGTTTAATTAAGTAAAAAAAAGCTGCAGACCCCCAGCCAGAGAAAGAACCAAAAAAGGCTATGCGCGCTACCGCACGCCTAGCCCCAATTAGCACACTATAAACCAGGCTATAACGAGGAACCTGGGCATAGACTCGTTCTTTGGTTGGGTACTTGAACCCACACTTAAACAGGATACCCGATGAGATAACTATCGCTAATTTCTATAAATTCCCGATTGAGATTTTTAGCCTTGATTAGCTCGGAGCTTGAACCGCTTATAAGGGAGATATTTTTGAATGAAGCTCATCGTCGGTCGTTAATCTTTCGGACATATTATACAATGAAAACTACCGTATTCTTATTAGTGATTCTGATTGCTGCGCAGGGTAAGTTCTATTTTGATGATAAGTGATGTTTATATTCTCTTCGAAAATGCGCATTCAGAAAGTTCGATAAAGTTGGACGCTAGTCGTGCGTTTTGTTTGGCACTGTAAAGCTTCTTGGCACGGTTTAATTAAATTGCGATATAACACAATACTTATCAAGTTGGTTACCTAACATCCGTCTCACTTGTTACGAATGACTGTTAGCGATTATGTTCGCATAGCCGGAGTGAACGTGGTAATTATTACTGCAATAAGCCCTAAGGTGAAGCCTTAAGATTAAGACCTAAGGGTTAAGACATAGATAAAGTTCCACAAGATTAAGAGCTAGCTAAAGTACATCTTTTCAGTTTCCCTTGCCCGGAAGAAGTTCTGCGGTGAAAAGTATACCCAGTGGGTTATGGAGGGTGAATGTAATAGTGATTGCGGGGGTTGTGGACAACAACGATTGGTGAGAAGCTGCCAGAAGGACTGTATCTGTCACACGTGCGTGGTTTACATATTTCCCCACATTTTGTTCATTTTACTGGGCTACCGTACTGTAAACTGCCGTACTGTAACTACCGTAGCGTTCAGCATAATGGCAAATTACCGTACTGTAGGACGGCAATAGCTTTTTCGGCAGCACTTCGGTATATACTACTAGGCCTACTAGGCTGTCGAACTTGTCGTCAGTTCGTTTTTTATTACATGCATGCTTATGAGTAGTGCGGATACGTTTCAATTACATTTGATAAATAAAAACAATACGTGTGTTATAATTTTAAGTGTACGGTCGTGGATTGATTGTTCGTATAAGTATGCTGTACCAGAAGTAATTTCACGTAATGCGCAATTTTTTTCACCTCTTCACCTGACGGGCACAGAATGGAACACAGGGTGTTGAAGCACATGCCGTGTCTCTTTAAATTGATTTGTATTTTCAGCGGTCCGTTCGAGATGAAGGTTTTCTGTGGTGGCCGTTCGCCGTGCCAGTATCCCCGTGCAGCCTGCTGTGGACCGCTTTCAATCAGAGTTGTGAACACTACGATACTTTGTGATATGCCAAACCGTCACTAACTTGAAAGCTATTATGTTTCCTTGTGTCTGTTTTCTTGCGTCCCTTTATTGGAGTTCGTTAAAATTTGCGCGCCAGCGGTATTCGGCGTGCAAACGGCAAGCACACTTTGCAACTTTCTCTGTCTATGCATGTATTTTATTGTAAGTCATACTTTTGATTTGTATTATGTATCTCTCATTATTAACATTTTCCACATAGTTTCGACTCTGCAGGCAGACTAACAGGCTGATAAGACGATTATTATATACTTTCGCTATTGTTTTTTTACACTGTAATAGTGAAATAGAGACTTCTTGCAATAACACATAATAACTTCCTTTGGTTGTGTTTTTCTTCGTATAAAGAATTTATTTCTGATTTTCGTGGTCCTACCGTATTCACAATCACAATAAATTAATATTTATTCACAAAATATTGAGATCATACAAAATAATCATCATTGTTTGGTTTTAAATGTGATATCGGCTTCATCAATAAGTCAAAATCCTCGACCGGACGCTTTTGTGGACGAATTTTGTAGAAACGTTGGAGAGGGCTGAAATATAAGATGTGACTTGACTCCAGATACCGTATTCACGAACACTTAGGGAGCCCTCCCTGGCCTCCCGAAGGAGCTAAAGAGTGACTAGAGAGTGCGAGAGCGGAAGAGATTCAGAGGAGCGCTCGTGAGCCTAGGGTGGGCTCCCTGTGTGTTGGTGAATACGGCCTTTGCATTCATTTTCAAAAGACAATGATAATTCTAATCTCAAGAAAGAAGGATTGCCGTGGTGGTGCGAGAAGTGGGCCTATTTATAGCGAAAGGTTTCATTCAAGGAATACAAGGATCAATGACCCCAGGCTCTTCTACTACCATTAGCTCATTTTTGTGATGATTATATGCTTTGCTAGAATGGAGTGCCACGTTGGTGAACTATATAACCATGGGTCAAATGGTGTCAAACGGTGTCAAAAGAAAGTCCGATGTACCTCTTTTTGGATATCGTGAATTTGGTCAACGGTTTTGCTTCTTGTTTCTTTGATTGCTCCTTTGTTATGGCGTCGCGGAGAGAGTTGTAAAAGCAGCCTTTCATCTGGAATGGGTTGTTTCGATAAGGTCTTAGGTTCTAAAAGGCTTAGGTCTTAGGCCTTAGGCCTTATCCTCGAAGGCTCAGATTAATTGTCACACACAAGTTATAGGTAGATTTATTAAACTAACCGTATCCATATATTCCAAACACTGCACGTGTACAGCATTCAACGGCCTAGGCACCACCGATTTGGCGGAACAGAAAATTTGACACACTTCAGGGATACCAGCCTGAAAAAAAAAACACATAAAACTATTATTGAGACGTTCACGAAACGAATCACATATATGCCGAAGAAATTTTGCAGCCCGCGAGGGTGCACAATTCGGGTAGCGCGAGTATCTCCCGGCCATGTCACTGGTGAGCCAAGCTAACGGGAACTGCACACGATTGCACACCAACCCCTCCCCTGTCCCCCTCCGCGTGCGTGCCCTATAATATAATGGGGACAACACCTTTGCACTTTCATATCTTTTCGGGTAAGTTTCGGGTTAGTATCCTCACCTGTTGAGTTTCGGGTTAGTATCCTCACCTGTTGACAACACTTTGTGTGGTCCTTTTCTTGCGTTGTGCAAAAATGAACTGATGGAAGGGCTCGAATTGGGCAGGCATTTGTTCCAGACAGGGTTTCCAATATCTAAATCAGATTTCTCACTTATTGATTGAAATGAATAGAGGTGCATTGATTTAGCCATATTATCGATTGTTTTCCCAGTAAATTTGACAACCGTAACGGTGAAAATATAAGACATATAGTACATATTGAACAGTTGAGACAGATCAAAAGCGTTTAGTTGCATATTTACGGTTGGGAACGAGACTAATACATGTGCAAATTATGCGCCGCTATGTAAAATTAATGAAACACGGCGATATTGAGCGACCAGTTGGACGGTAAGGAGGATTTTATAGAGCGTATATAATGTTCACACAAATTTCACAAAATCAACCTTTTCTTTCCTATATCCGTTGAAACTGCACATATCGATGCAACTGTCAGGCAGCTGTTTTGTATAGCAACATTCCAATACTTTGGCGTTGATTTTCTGAAATAATACAAGAAAAAATATTACGCATGTATTTTGAAATGAAGAAAATAACTCGCTTCTCCGGTTCGTACAGGGAAAGTTTTACGTATATTTGATGCGGCAAACGGAATGCAACACGAGCCTCTTAGAGAAACACTTTAGATTCATCCCTACTTATTGCTAGTAGATTGGATGAACAAGTAATGAATATCTTACCGAAAACACTGAAACTCCGCTATTCGAAGAGTACTGTCGTACTCCAAATGCTGAGCTATCTCTCGAGACCTGCAATATAGTCATGATTACAACGCAAACCGCATCATGGATACCGAACACATTACATCATTAAAGCGAAATTTGACGCACTTCAGGGATAGCTCAAGTACGCGCATCTGCAGTACTTGCATTCCAATGCATTTATGCAATGTGGGGTCTAATTGGGGCCAAGTTTTTATTCTGATTTTTGCTCATTTGCATATGCTGCATAAGAAAGCAGGTGTACGCAATGCCTTTCAAAAACCGGCCGGTTCCTTGTTACGTCACTAGTTTGGGTTGCAATACACATATTAGGGTATCATTTTGTATAATTTATGATATGTTTAATAAACTATTTACATAATAATCAACCTTAACGACGCTTCTGACTCCGGATACCCGAGCGCATCCGTATGGACCACATTGGTAACCTTGAACGCATGGTTTTTCTTTTATACATTCCTCGTGTATCACGGGCGGTGGTAGATCGTCAAAACTGGGAAAACACTGGAAAGAAGTTTCTGAATTGTCTAATTAATATAGTTACATAGTTTCAATTCAATAAGTAAACCCACCTGCGGTTCGACTCATCGGATCTGATTGATTTCTTTTCTTTCAATGTAGGATTTTTACTACTTTTTTTTCTGCTGTTTTTTTACTATTCCATTTGTCACGCAAAACGTATTGACAATGTTAAATTTTGTAATCGTTGTATATTTGTCATGCCATTTGCTAATTTTCATAAAATATCCTACTGTACATGTTTATATTTCTATCCAGGGAGCCATATCGCTCACAAAATAAGCTTAGTTTTTATAAGCAATTTGTACTGTAAGATGAAAAAAAGAACTAAAAATATATTGAAGCAAAGCGCAACGCATTGTGATAAAAATAAAAAAGCACAAACAAAAAGCAACTAGTCTACAGCAAAACTTACGCCTTTTACCTTTGCCATTGTGCTGAATGCTATCGCGATTTGTAGAGTAGAAAGACTGCTCATGGTTTTTATAAAATTATAATTTCAACTGAAAATCAGCTACCGTGTATAAAAATCCATCGTCTTGTTTATAAATATGAAAAAATAAATTACATTTTACAATAAATTTACTGTAAAATAAGTGTAGGAAAAATCGAAGCTAGTAAAATGGTATAGTAATGGTGAGGGTAAATGAGGTTAAATGGAATAAGGGGTTTAAAGTTATAAGGTCCTCCTTCTTTAAGACAAACTAAATAACTAAAGGCCGACACCGAACAGCCTTATGGCTGTGAATTTCTAATATTTCATTGGAGTTGGCGTATGCCTGACAGAAAAGTATAATTTTCATGAACAAACTGTTGCCGGTATAAATGTGGAACTACATGTTATTGCTAGTTCTCTCCATAACCAAAAAAAGGGAAAGTGCCTTTGGCGGTGCGGTTTCCGGTTAAAAACAGGTATAATACACGAGTTAAAGCTTTTATAAGCTTTTCCTCTCCGAAATGGGGTCACATATGAGAGTTGATGAAATTATGTTGGTTACCGTAAACCATATTGTTTTTATCGAAATACACATTATAAAGATATTCTTTTTAGAGACATTATAAATTTATAGGAAAACATTTTTTAACCTAATAATTATTGAAAATAGAAGGAACGTTCAATTGGTTGTTTTTTTCATGCCAGCAGCACATATGTTTATGTTGAAACATATTCATATGTGTTATAGTTGTAAATAACCTATTATAGTTATGTCTGTAGGCCGGAAACGAAGTTGTGTGTCTACAGAAATAATACATTATATCACTAGTTATATATTATACCTCACGTACATATAAGTATGGGTAAAGGTCGAGATCAGGCCCATAAAAGGTAAGAAAAAGAAGTTCAGCGAGCATCCAGATCAAAAAAAAAACTGAATTCCTACGTACTTATGCCAATTTACTCGTATTTAGCTCGTTTTTTTTTATTCTAATTTATGCTCATTTACATATGCTGTATACGAATGATGTTTTACACGATGTGTTTCAAAAACCGGCTGATATTTCGCTTTAAGCGAAACTGACGAGCTCTATAAGAAGCACATCCTACTCTCAAAGGCTCACAAACCTTACAGTGACACGAAAACAGTTTCTAGAAAACTAAATTATTTTACGACCACACAATATGATATGGACTATTGAAGTTCATGCGCATAACTTCTGTGATATATATCTGCTCTCTGCGAGGTTTCTAACCAAATTTCATGAGCAAATTGGTTTTATAGAAAAGATCATTGTCTTGTATGAACTGTATCCAAACAATAAAACATAATGTTAAAAAAAAGTAATTAAGAAAAGTAATTATTTAACAATTTAACACACTGGTAAATAAAAAGGATTGGTCATCCATTTGAGCATTGTCAACCATTGTCCTACGCTCCTAAAAACAACTACTGGTCACTTAGGCCTTCGTTCTGTTTGTAAGAGTGGAAAACCCAGTTCAGTATTTACACAAAGCACGGCTAGATCCGCTTTCCTGTTTCGAGCTAACTCAAGGTCAAGCCGGGAACTATTATGCTATAACAACAAGTCTGGAGCCATATCATTCCTTACTAAGAGTACAATATTTTTTATTATCTTCCAGGGCCTATTTGACATTGACAGCAATTTCGGTTGCGGAGGAAAATGGTGCTCAATCGTTATCCTGGCCAGGAAGTGAACCAACTGAAAAAAAAAGAGCGGGCCGGACCGTGTACCGTATCAGGCACGGGGCCGCGGAGTTCAGTTCTCTTCTTGCGAAGACGGCTCTAAGATTACTTTTTTTTTAACCGAAGAGCTAACTAGAATCGTTGTGTCTCCCTCAAGCTACTTGGTCGAAAGGGGATTGTTGGTCTACTCAATGGTGTTAGTTGATCGTCGTTTTCTGTATTATGGGGTTTCCAGTATGGCCGATTTTCTTTCCAAATATAGAAAAAAATTACCATTTTTGTTATAGCATGACGGATTTTCTATAATGCGGATAAATTTCAAAGATGTATTCAAAATTACGGTAGACTGGCATAATGTAGAGAAACGAATCGCAAGAAAGAAACAGCGTTAAGCACAAATATCCAATCGTTAGAATGAACACTTTTCAAACGATCGAGAGAGCGCAAGTAAATGCATAACATATAAATCTTTATTTACAAACAAACACCAAATAAATAAGAATATTACTTACAAAGAAAGTCTGCACCTCCACATGCTATCTCCTACAGGAGAGATGGCCAGATGGCTAACCCCCAAAAAAGAACCGCATTTTCACATGAAAGGTTGTTGCTGACTACGTTAGCTTGCTGATATTCCGCTATTTTATATAATAAAAGTATTTTTATAATTATTTTCACTAAGTGAAGTTTTATTTTTTTTTCAAGTAAGTTTGGTATAAATTTATCAATGAACGATCAAAATATATACAATTCTCACAATTTTCCCTTTTGTGTGGCAGCTGAACAAATTTGGCGCGTGTTAGGCTTATAACGCCAGCTCAGGCCCGAAAGATAAAAAGTTGTTCAGATTTATGTTATTTATTAATTAAATAAATCAGAATGTGCATCGGAAGATGAAAAAGAAATCCGAGGATGCTGTTTGATGCATTCGATTCAGCAGTAACACCATTTTTTTATTGATTCGCTCACTTTTTTTTTTGAAAACCAATCGATAAATCACAGTTTCACTTTCTAATCGCCACGACAACAAATATAACGAAAAATAACAAAAAAGCGGTCAACGGGTTGCAGAAAAATTATAATATATTATTCATAAATTATGTCCATGTATCCCAACAAATAGGAATTGTCACTTCTCATTGAGCAATTAACTAAATAGTGTACAAAGGACCTGTTAATTGCTCTTTTGTAAGAAAAGTGCGCCTCCTGTGCGCGAACTATCTAATACCAGTTGGCACACTTGAGCCGCACGTGCGTAGTGCTCACAGTGCTCAGTGCTCAGCCTTCCGCGCATCACAGCGCCGCTGCGGCGGACCCTCTTTCTTTCCCGGCGGGGTGCGCGGTGTTTTACGAAAAAGGATCAATATATTTTAAAACAACGAACAAATTGAACAGGAGTCCACATCATCATATTTGTTTGCTTGTTTTACTCGTCTATTGTTCCCTTTTATGTTTACACGTGTTCTGATGCTATATGCTATATCCACTTTGTTTGCTTTATATATACCACAACTGCACGGATTATGTTGTTCTTTCATGCATATTTGTGTGCCTAGCAAATGATGCTGATTCGTAAGAGAGTATCGGCAATGTTCAAAGTTCTATGAATCATTCTGCATAAGATTGCGCAAAAGCGGAACATACGACGAGTACCAAATCAAAATTTGCAAGATTCTTTCAGAATCTCAGCAGTACATGTAAATCCCCGTGCTTTCTAGGCCATAATATTTCTTATTAGTTGTTGATGTGCAGGTTCATACAACTTGCCATCGCACGTAGGATTACTGTATCTTTCGCGGATCGAGGAATACTGGGCCGATTGATAAAGCAAAAATATGTCGATACCTGACTAATCACGAAGAAGATATTTTCTATGAGCAGAAGGCCTTCGTTGTCATGGTGTCTTATGCTTCATGGTCATTGTCAGCGATAGTGACAAAAAAAACGAAAAGTAGATATCTGTCTGTCGGTCTTCTGAATGATACGCATATAATTTTTTTTAGAAATATCTTATAATATAAAGTTGGGAGCTTCGTTTGTTTGATTGATTGTGTGTTTGGATGATGTGCGTTACGCTCAGGAAGTAAGGTTGGTTCAGTAGTTCATGTTCCCATGCACTGAGCCATCTCACATCCCGAGCGCCCCTCTCACAAAAGTCCAAAAAAGGCTGCATCTATGGAATGCGTGTGCCATATCAGCCGTATGTGTCGGCGGCGCCAAAGTACTGGGAATAAGCTACAAAGAACATGCAAATCTAGTGCAACAAAAAGGACAACGGAGCGAGGATTTTAGCATATGATCCATTCTTTTTAATCCACGTTTCACGTTTCACGTATGCGTAAAATAAAATAAATGTAATGGGGTTTGCAAGTATGCCGAAAAATTTGTCTTCGGAAAATGAGTCTTGGAACGATTTTATAATTACTCATGTCATGAACTTCCCTTATGATTGAACAAAACGTTACAAACTCCTGTTGATTTACTTCGAATTTGCGTGTTTATTTTACTACCACTTTATTATGTTTTATTGATTTAGTATGTGTATTTTATAACACAAACTGCACGTTACATTGCTTTCTTTGATTGTCTTTGTGCGTAATAAATTATTATATATTCATACTTAGTTCCAAACTACGGTACTTCGTGTACACACTTGCAAGGAATTGTTGTATACTTACAAACCCCATAATAGAAAGTCGCCTCGGGCGGCGTAGCCGGCTGGTTTATAATAAAAAAAGGCAAATAAACAAATAAATAAAGAGATGTGCAAGAACCAAAGTGGGAAAGTGGGCATCTACCCTTGGCTAAAATAGAAATGATGATTAGTGGTTTGAAAATGTGAACGACGGAAACACTGAAAAACGCCTATGGATTATAAACCGTAATTTTAAGAGGCTCGGCTACCGTAATCCTGCCCATCTCTTCGGGCAGGATTAGGGTAGCCGGTATGTTTTTTGGTTTCGCAGATCGCCGAACAAACGAGACATCTGAAATGTGTTCACCGAAAATGCATCACAGTAAAGGAACGTAAAGTTATGTTAGGCACACCGTTAGGATCTAAACGTACCTTTTACAGGTTGCATAATTCTTCAAAACTGGAAGTTTTTAGGTAAAGCAAGCCGGTGAGCAATGAACGAGCAAAATATATATAATTCCTCATTTCATCGCGTTTTTGTCATTTTGTTGGACAGCTGAACAAATGTGGTGCGCGCGAGGATAACTATTTTTATATCGACACGTTGATGGTTAGCTGTGCGACAAGAATCCGAATTTGTTTCGGTTGCGGGAAATTTGTTTCTGCTGTCAGGAATTTGCAAGAAACTTTTCTTTAATTTTCCTGTATTTTCCCTCATGTGCTCATTGCTATGTTTGATTCTCCGCGTAAGAAGCAGTACCTTCTAAATGTGTCTAGCCTGTTGTTCGCCTTTTTTATTTCGTTGCTTTGATATTAAAGCGAAATACCGGCCGCTTTTGGAAACGCATCGAGCACATCAGCATTCTTATGCAGCGTATGCAAATGAAAATAAATTAGAATAAAAAATCGAGCTAAATTCGAGCAAATTAGCATAAATACGTAAGAATTCAGTTGTCCGCGATTCAAAAACCGGCCGGTATTTTGCATTAACGATTTTCTTAATCACTTGTCGAGTCTTGCTTCAGTGAATATGTCAATAGAATCCTATAAGGCGTTACTGTTATCCTTCGGAGTTCTTGTTATCGTTGGCACGGCGGGGGTCGCACTCACAATATACGGTGACGCAGATATCATACGGTAGGTAAAACGGAATTACAGGTAGATGTAAACGTCCGTTGGCCTTGAAAACAGCTTTACTCAGAAAATCGTTCTAAAAGTTGAATTGAATTTGAGAAAATATGTTTCACAAATCACCTATTATACCGCTTTAGTTTCCAACTTACTAGTTGATTGAAAAAGAACATTATTGTGAAAAACAATTTAAAATCTTCCATTTTTGCAATGCATGAAAACGTGAGACGAAGTGTTCTGTTACTTGAGAAACCACTACGGCGATGGATATATAACCTATGTTCAAGAGCCAAACTTCTCTACTTTTTACATACTTCAAAACTTTTTACGTAGAGTATACAGTATACACACGGCAGTGGTTGATATACGTATACTGTGGCATGTATTAGAGAATACGGTAGTTACGGTAGTACGGTAGGTAATACGGTACTAAATTGGATCTGCATATTAGCATATTTCAGGCCTTCACCTTCACAGTCTCTATCCGCACCCCAGGAGGAACGATTATTATTTGGTCATCTTGGCTCTGTTTTACATGGGAATGGATTGGGCAATTTCCTTTTCGAGATGATTTCATTCTTGGGAATTTCAAAGGCACTAGGACGGTGAGCGAATGCATGCAATCTCTCTCTCTCTTCCTATCTCTCTCTCTCTCTCTCTCTCTCTTCTCTCTCTCTCTCTTCGCTCTCTCTCTCTCCCTCTCTCACACGCTCTTTTCCTCTATCGCTATGTATCTTAAAGGAGAGAGAGAGAAATTTGAAGTGATGAGATATGCTTGGACTAGCTCCGCAGGTCTGTTTAGACTTCTACGTCGTAAAGTCGATGGGTAAATTTCTAATCGGGCACTTTACAGGACTCCAGCGTTCGATGTCACTGAGGAGAGATACATCAAGAGGTTGATCAACCGACAGCGAGAGAATTTCCCGCACCTTTTCGACACGATCGTCATACGAAATGCGGTGAGCGTTGTGTTCCTTATTATCCCTCGTTTTCGTATGAGTTCACACCAAGCCCAATTCACCAGTACAGCGCTCTAAGGTGGTCGATTTTAATTTTTTAAAATCGAAATATCGGCCGGTTTTTGAAACGCATCCTGGCTATCTGAATTGGTACGTACTTATGTTTATTTGCTCGAATTTTGTTCAACTTCTTATTCTAATTTACGTTCATTTGCATAGCATATGATTGCTGGTCTACTCGATGTGTTTCAAAAACCGGCCGATATTTCGCTTTAACTCATGATAACTGACGAACTGTTTTAGGTGACATTTTTTTAAAGCGAAATACTAGCCCCTTTGTAAAATTTGCATATGATATGCAAATCCTAGGTATCCTATGCTAATTTTGTACGATCGTCCACGGCAATCGTACAAAATTAGCATATGATACATAGGATTTGCTTATCATATGCAAATTTTCCAAAGAGGCTAACATTTCGCTTTAACAGCAATGTCATACTGGGCTGTTTCAATAGAGGAAGCATATCACTCTTCCTTCCTCGGATCATGACATGACCATCATATCTATTTATCGATTATACTGTATTTATTGATTTTCTTTTCAGAACCATTCCGTGTTTATCAAGCACATAAACCCTGGTTCGGCAAAAGTAACGGATTTTGAAAAGACCTACGGCACTGAATATAAGGACGTACCACGAATAGCCACATATCTACAAATGATGCAAGTATGTTACGTTTAGTGAACAGTTTATTGACACATATATCGAAGCATATGCAATCAAAAGGTTACCCTAACACTAAGACGAAGGGCTTCACAACAGTTCCTAATAACAAGGGCCCACTTATCGATTACTGACTCAAGGTGGAAATTTGAATGATAAATACTCTGCCGCATACCGTACATTGTTTTTACGCAAATATACCGTGCCGTACTTTTACAAAACTTGAACTTGAAGGTAAATCGTATGGAATAACATTGAGGTGGTCTAATTAACCGGGCTGGCTCCTACTAAGGCATATCACATTTGAAGGGTTTTATTATATATTATGTAATGCTACCATTTGTAGGCAGGAGTCTTATAGATGGCTTCACCAAGACACGGGGTGAAAAGACACGGTTTATGTCACCAAGACAAGACACCAAGACACGGTTTATATAAAATGTAGAGCGTAAATCAAGAACACTTTCAGAGTTTCAAACACTTTGAAAACCTTTCAAGGAAGGAAATTCTCTCAATTCTACAATTTCGACCGGAACACATTGAAATTGCGACGAACAACATCCTTCCACATAATAAATTAAAAGACACACATAAGTTGGTCTTCCGGCTTTGCCTTGCTTTTTTTACGCGCGCTCACAGTATTTATATGTTGTGATACTCTCAGGTGCTGGTTAAACCAATAATTGTCGGAGAACGACACAAATAGCGATATCGTACTTTTTCCTCTGCAATGAAACTACAATGCATGAACTTACACTGGTGAAACTCCGCGCCATCGCCGCGCACAAAAAAGGCGGCCGTTGGCACGCGACGCACCCCTACTAGGGTGCGCGAATAGTGTGCCACGGGTGTTCTTTTGTGCGGCGCACCATTTAGGGAATGCGCGGTAGGTGCGCCAGTGGTGCGCCGCATGTGCCCCACGGGTGCGCCATATGGTGTTAGCCCATTGGTGCCCCTCTGGTGCGCCGCGCCCCTGTGGCTCACACTGTTTTTTTTTGTGCGCGGCGTAGTTTTACGTTTATGAGAAGGAAAGTAGTCTAAGGGACAAGCCGAGTGTCTGCCGCCTTAGTCCTTCTTCTAAAACAAATTTTTATCGTGGCTTTAAATATCATCTCTCGTGATAGAAAAGTCAGAATCTGAGTTGGCACTTTTTTCGGAGTTAAAAAAACCAAAATTATACCTCCTTTTAGTATTTGTGTCCACATGCGGCGTGGAGATTTTACAAATGCTCCGATGGAAATGTCGAAAGAAGAGTCCACGATTGCTGGCTTGAAATTTGTACATAAAATTGGTTCGTTTAGTTCTTTTACCAGGTAAAAAGAAATCGTGAAACGGCTAGAATAAATGTGAAATATCGCATATGGAAGAGAGCTCGTAAAAAGAGAGAGAGAGAGAGAGAGAGAGCGGTAGAGTGAGAGAGATAGATAGAGATAGATAGAGATAGAGATAGAGATAGAGATAGAGAGAGATCGAGAGAGTAGATAGAGAGAGATAGAGAGATAATAGAGAGATATAGAGAGAGAGATAGAGAGAGAAGAGAGAGAGAGTGAGAGAGAGTGATGGAGACAGATAGAGAGAGAGTGTGTGTGAGGGAGGGATAGATAGAGAGATAGAGAATGAGTGAGAGAGAAAGGCAGTAAAAGATAGATAGGAGAAAAGGCATATTACGAATGGCTCATTTCAAGGGAATGAATGCAGGAACAATAATAGTAAAACTTATTTCAGTTTCGAAAAAGTACGACAAAGTCAACGCTGTATTGTTGGGTAGCAATCCGAAATATAGGCAAAAAATTGTCGATGAAGTAAGACAATTCTATTGGGTTTATATTCATGCCCGGAGCCCCTCACCCAAAGAAGGGCGTAGAAGTTGGAAGCTGGGTAAAACTGGTGGAGATAAATCGGCTTCCCGACAATTTTGGCCACCCGGAAGCTTCAAGCTTTCCACGTTGGACCCCCTGCATCGTTTCCGCGGATTTCGGTTGATGTAACGGGGTGCTCTTTATCTTTGTCTTTATCTTTATATTCATGAGATATGAAACAAAATTGCATAAAAATAAAATTTTGGCCCCATGAAATTGTGTAATCATCGCAGAAACAGACATTTATCGAGCTTCTGTTTCGGTGTGGCCTCTCCTGTTTGCCCAATAGTACAGTTGCCCAGTTGACATGTCATGACGTGTCCCTGTTAGTGCAGTTGTTGTGTCATGCCGTGTCATGCCGTGCCATGTCTGTATCACCATAGATTATTTTTGCCCCAAATCTTTCAGGGAAAATTCAAATTCCCCGTTCATATTGGCAACTCTTCGAGATTTTGGCCACATAATATCGATTGGGTGTTCTCGAGTCTGTATTGTGATACGGTCTTCCTGACAGGTGACAATTATATATTTGCCATATTTTATCACGGAAATCAATTTATTGTCGAAGTACGCATGATGGATATTTTCGTATTGGTAGATGAACAAACACAAACAATTTATAAATAGATATGCCTCTGTACTTCCAAAAAAGCTCCAATATCGGGGTGTTAAAAGTTCAAAAAAAACGATAAGTCTATGTCTATGCAAATCACTAATCCATCGTAAAAACATTAACATGAATTGGGCACGGTGCCCATTATACAGAACCACAGAAACACACATTGCCAGGCTGTTCCAAAAACACCACATTTCGAGAGAGGGGAAACTCTCATTTTTTTTGAAGTGCGGTTATATTTAAAGCGAAATACTGGCTGGTTTTTGAAACATAGCGAGTACATCAACATTCTTATGCAGCATATGTAAATGAACATAAATTAGAATACAAAATCGCGCTAAATTCGAGCAAATTAGCATAAATACATAAGAATCCAGTTGTCCATGGTGCGTTTCAAAAACCGACCGGTACTTCGCTTTAAATAATAATGTAATGTTTAATTTAGCTGCCGCCTCAACATACGGATGGTGGCTATCGTATTTTGCTCGTGGGCGTAATACAAATCAAACTGCCTATTACTTGGATGTTATGTTTAAAAGGCCTGATTTGGAAAAACAGCGCACCACACGACACACATTCTTTCTACCGTACTTCACACCACTGCATTATAATAAGGAGACAAATACGATAGATTTTGGTGTTAGAACTCATGCAAGAAAGTAAAAACTTTACCTTTACTTTAATCTTGGAATAGCTGCATTCACTAGTTTTCGAGTTAATTATTAATTTTTTATTAAATTGAAAAACAGAAAACGGATATGGTATTTCACAAGTTTGCATATCATGTTTCGTTTCCCTACCATTATGGCAAAAGTAAGTGAATTTCGTTCACATATGCAGTTAGAAAAACAAAATGATTATCTGAATCTGAGGATGTATTTAGATAATCAAATTACTAGCTGAAATTCGGTGTAGTTTAGATTTTCATCATGAATTATAATTTTGATGCCGTGTCACATATGCAGTTAGAAAAACAAAATGACTATATAATGATGTATTTAGATGCTCAAAGTATTGGCTGAAATTCGATGTAGTTTAGATTTTCATCATGAATTATACTTTTGATGCCATTCTTCGTATGTATCTGTGACATGTTTATCCATGTTTATGTTTGTGTTATGTTCTCAATAAAGATTATATAATGAGTTTTATGTATAAAATATGAATGTTGAAAATTATCCCCTAATTAAAACAAATCAATCCTCGCTTCGGTTCTGTCTGCGTCGCGATAGAAAAGCTGAATAAATATACAAGGCATCAAATAAATACACATTTACACAAGGCATTTCAAAGCTTGTTACACGTAAAAGTGCGTGGCGTTTGGGTTTTGCATTCTTATTATTTTAAAGTTAAATACGGCCGGTTTTTGGAACGCATGCGCATGGTGGACAATTGAGTTCTTACTTATTTATGCTAATTTAGTCGAATTTAGCTCGATTTTTATTCCAATTTATGGTCATTTGCGTAAACTGCATAAGAATGCTGGTGTACCCGATGCGTTTCAGAAACCAGCCAGTATTTAGCGTTAACTAAAAATTTATTGACTAAACCACCAGTGCACTACCAGTGCATGTCATGTATGATATGTGCCGCTTTACATTCCCTCTTTTATTTGTCGTGGCAACATCGTGTTATGTAATAAGTATGAAACTTATTTCAAACTATACGAGCGTATCTTTTTTAGCAAGATGCGCCCTCCAGTATCTTACAAAGCCGCCCTTCTTTCGTTTGCAAGTCTACTTCTTGTCACGTTGTTATATGTTACTCACACAAACGTGAATTTGGAGCAGGATCAAGATCAGAAGTTTCTTTCAAAAGCTGAGCTGCCCAACAAGGATCCACCCAGACAGTTGTAAGATAATTTACTTGATAATATCAATTGATATAAATTGAACTTCAATCGATATCAGTTTGAAGGATCGATAATAAACAATCGATAATTTGTCAAATTCAATTGACACTAGTTTTACTTTTAGACAGAGCATCAGCATATTCTACGAATACAAGTTGTATTCTATAAGTTGTAAACAAATAACATTTACAAATTTTAGATTTCTTGAAAGTTAGATTGTTTTCATAATCGAAAGAATTAGTATTTCCAGTACAAGTTCTTTGTTCAATGAAGTGTTCAAAGATTATGATTTGTTCCTGATTGAACATGAGCATACAAAGTTCAGAGGCCATAACCACTCCGATTCCCTTGGGGAAATATTCCCTGGGGACAGAAAATAGCATTCTTTCCCCACGGGGCATTGAGTGGTGAATATGGCGTCAGAAAGTTGATATCCTAATTAACAATTTGGACTTCATTTCATGTGTTTGTACTTGCAGAACCGAAGACTTGGCACCAACTTGCACAAAATCAGAAGAAAGATTATTTTTCGTTGAATTATATACGGTAAACCATGGAAGTGGACTCGGCAATTTCATATTTGAGATGATTTCATTTTTGGGGATTTCAAAGGCGCTGGGACGGTAAGTATAGTCGTCCCTGAAGGGAATTTGCAATGAAATTAAAGGGATCGGCTCACCTCAAATCGTGTCTGTTTTTCTGTTTATTTATTTTATATAAGGGATAATAAAAATTTGGAATACAAAAAGTAGTGTTATATTTCAATACTCACGAAGATATTAGGTGATAAAGTGGTGGATCGATCGGCCCGAAATGAAAAAGTGTTAATTGTCCCATACAAACAAGGCAGGACAATTACACTTTTTCATTTCGGGCCGATCGATCCACCACTTTATCACCTAATATCTTCGTGAGTATTGAAATAGAACACTACTTTTTGTATTCCAAATTTTTGTTATCCCTTATAGAAAATAAAGAAACAAAAAAAAACAGGCACAATTTAAGGTGAGCCGATCCCTTTAAAGACAATAAATAATATGTGCATAATAATTTGTTCAAATAATTAAAACTACGGCCAGTTACTGAATATCTTTCATCATATTGATTCACACATTTTAACGTGTTATTTAATATTTAATATACGCAACATGACTGTTATAAATTTAAATCAACATGTTTAGATTTAATATCGCACTTGATTTCTATCTCTCGTACAGCAAAAATACTTTAATTGTGCTGCAAATAAAAACTCAAAGGCCTAATCCTAGTTTCATAGCTCTAAAGAAGTAAAAACATAGACAGTTATTATTATATTGAACACAATTTTATTTTCATGTGCTGATATTGAATTTTATTTAAAATTTAGTATTTAGAACTCCTGCATTCGACATTGCCAATTTCCATTACAACCAAAAAGTGATTTATAAACAGCGACACTATTTTCCGAATCTGCTCGATCGAGTTGTTATGCGAAAGCAGGTAGTACTTCAAAATCACTTTTTTGCCTCGTCTGTGACTTAGTCAAAGCGAAACACCGGTCGGTTTTCGAAGCGAATCGCGGACAACTGAATTCTGACATATTGCTAATTTGTTCGAATTTAGCTCGATGTTCATTTGCATAAGCTGCATAAGAATGTTGGTGTACTCGATCTGCTTCAAAAACCGGCCGGCATTTCGCTTTAGTGGTTCAGAATTTTCTCACTTTCCCTCGCCGAAAATCTCACTTTATTAATCGTTCCCGAAAACTATGCGTATATTATTCGTATCTGCTGAACATAGTTGTCGATGTATTGCACCCACTGCTCGGAGTCAATATAAAAATGCAATATTTGTGTAGTTCAATTTTTTTCAGGAAAACGCAGTGTTCGTCAAGCACCCATTTGAAGGTTCAGCAAAGTACACCGATTTTCAAGAAATTTTCGGCCGACCTTACAAAGAAGTGCCGCGAATAGCATCTTTCTTTAGAATGATGCAGGTAAGATATTTTTTGTGTGACTAGGAAAAAGGCCAGCATATTACCTTATTGGGGTTAGGCGCGATAGCGCCTAGCCCTTTTTGGTTTACAGTCTTGCATCTTATGCAAAGCTGGCTTCACTTCGCATCAATTGCGTAATCCTGTACGAAAAAATCTACAAAAGAGTTTGCAGAGTTTCAAGCACTTCGAAAGCCTGTCACGAGAAGAAGTCTTGTCCGTTTTCGAATTTCTACCGCAACATGTTCAAATTGCGAAAACTTTGATTGTCCCGGATGTAGACCTGAGGAAAAGTCACAAGTAAGTGCTGAAATTGGGTTCGGTGGCTCTGGTCCTCAGGCGCGCAGCGCGGACATGCGAATGCGCGTCCGCGGGAAAAGATTGCAAAATTGCATTGAAAAACTCGCGACAGAGGGAAACAAGCCCTGCCCTCTTTTCTGCGTCTCTGCGTTTACCATGTCAAAAAGCCATCTCTTTCCCGCGGACGCCGATTTGCATGTCCGCGTTGCACGCCTGGGAACGTAGAGTCATCAACTAATTTCGAAGCCTAATTGCCTGTCATAGCTGAGAATTCCAGTAGCATTGCAACCGTTTGTGCCTGTCATGCAGCGTTCATACTTGTTTTGTTATACTGTAGCCGAATATCTTCCAGCTTGTGTGTCCACGTTCGACGCGGTGATTTTTACACGTCCCCGATGGAGATGTCACGCGAAAACTCAACGATCGCCGGAATGAAATTCGTCCATAAAATTGGTGAGTTGGAAATTTTTAAATATTATTTGGGCACTTTGTGAAGCATGCTGGTGTACTGGTTAGCTGCCCAGACACGCAACGAATTGGATTCCCCTAATTAAATTCTTCAAAAAAAAAAACAGATTGCTTCTGGCTATAACAGTTCCGGAGATACTTTTGTTTATATTTATATGTAACTAGTTCGCCAAAACCCAATCCTTTAAAATTGCTCTTGGCCATCAAAATTTTTATTTAGTTTCAAAAAAGTACAAAAACGTGCAGACGATTATTGTGGGCAACGACCATAAGTGGGAACGGAAGATCGTGAAAATGGTTTGAATTTTTCTATTATAAATTCATATTTTTCTCCTATATTATGTACCAAATATCGGTTAAAAGGACAGGCCCACGAGAAACAAGTCTTTCTTAATTTCCTTGAACAAAATGTCCAGAATTTCATAAATATTTCTGTGAAAACCGAATTTCTTTACGCCTAGAACTCGTAGAGATACGACTACAGTATCTGGCCGAACAGTTTGACGAGGAATAGCTCTGCGAGTTCTAAGCGTAAAGACTAAAGACGTGCGATTTTCAATGTTTCTGAAATTGTGGACAGTCTGTGAAAGTAAATTGGGGAACTTTTTTCTCGTGGGCCTCTCCCTTTAAAGGAAGGCAGTCACTTCAAATTCAACTTTTTTATTCGATTTTTATTCGATGCAATATGCAGCCAGTACAAAGCCACATAAATGCGAACGCAGAGAGAGAAATCAATGAAAATGGGTTTTGGTAAATGACCGTCGCCGGTGCATAAATGCAATTGCCAGGGGTGCTCGGAGAGTGAACAGCCTTCAGTGTTACACCTCGCGCGTGGTTTATCACTGCAGGGTATTTATTATGAAACTGTATACGGGCAATAATAAACTACGGTATACTAGTAAAACTCATACACAGGGATTTCTCTGCCTGAGTTCGTTTTGCCGTACTTTGGTGCTGGAATCGTTTTTTTCTTCAAGGGAATATGTATGCCCTTTTTGAAGTTAAGCTGTATTAATAGAATGTGTGTTCCTCATTAAGGAAACAACAACAAAAATTGTTAAAAGTTTCCCATTTAAAAGAAAATGATTTTCAAAGTTCATCTTTTCCATAGTAAACGCGTTGCTTGACCCCCTGGCTTACACGGAAGTGCTGATGGAGCAAAAAATTTAGCATGTGTGCATACATCGGCATATAGCTTGCAACAGCGACATATTTGCATGCAAATGAGAATATTCGAATTTACATATTCAGTCGCCTACTTAAATTCATGTCTGGTGTGGAAACTCTAGTTTCGCAGTTGTTTTGCTCATTTTGAGTGCTTACATATTCCCTTTCACATATTTGAATATTTGATGAAAAGAGAATAAAAAATACGAAATTGTAGTGACTGCGATCCTTAATCACGTGTCGTTCGTGCCGGTTGCTTCATGATATCTATTGCTAACTTTCCACCTACCCTAGCAACTTGCACGACACGATGATGTTTTACATTATTACCAGCTAGCCATACCCAAGTAAGGAATTCATTCCCATTATTTGTTCAGGGAAACTTTAACTTCCCGGTTGAAGTGGGAGCACATAGCCGCGTATGGCCACCACATATCGATTGGATTTTCTCGAGTTTATATTGTGATACGATATATTTGACAGGTATGTTACACTTTCGTCAATAATAATGATAATAAATATTTTTACGCTTCAAGAGCGTGCTCCATTATTCAAGGGGGGGAACAGTTTCAATATTTTGCTTATGACATGTTCCACAGAGGTCCTGAGCAGTAGACGAAGTATTCCAGATGACAAATTGCTCGACGTCTTCGGGTAAGGGCTGAAGGGCCAGGTATTGCATCAACACTTATTTGAAACTCAAAGCGCGTATTGGATCTTGGCTGAAAATCGAAAAGCGCACTTTGCCTGTTGTCTGCTGTTCACTTTGCAGACCATGAGCATTTTTCGGTTTTCGGAATAAGAAGTTAAGTTTCTTTTCTAGCTGCTGCTTCAACCTACGGCTGGTGGTTATCCTACTTTTCCCGTGGACAATCAACAAATCAAACGACATATTATCTGGAAAAGATGTACAAAAGACCTAAATTCGAGCGCGCCCGGATGACAAAAGAAACATTTTTCCCGAACTATTTTACACCGATAGACTTTGACAAAGAAACGGGTACAGTAGATTTTGCAGAGCGAGTGAATGAATGAATTCAAGACTATGAAATTAAATAAATTTACAATTCGTCATTTCGTTACCATATTTTTTTTTTAGAAAATTATTAGGGTTAATTTTGTTAGTATGGAGCTAATGTAGCTGCGGTAAATGAGTAAGATAAATAAATGGATATGTAATAAATATAAAATTCATATGTTATTAGTTTTTTTTTGTGATTTGTTGCAGCCCTATTTCTTATCGTTCTCAACATACTAGAAATAGATGATAGATGCACGTAAATTTTTGCCATTTGAACATTTTAATAAATGGTTCGTGCTCATTTTTATTTGAAGAGAAAAATCGTGGAAAGGAAATTGGAAATCTCATCATACAATATTCCCCTCGGTTAGCAGCTTCATTCTACACGAAAAATTGACCGTGGGCGATCGGAAATTTGGTGCGCGCCGTACCGTCGCTAACTGCAACGGCGGTGTGTGCCGTGATACGGTAATACACTAAAGGGGAGCTTTCTGAACACGTAACGTGTCGGTTCACTGTGATCCTACTGATTGTGAGACTTTTATCCTAGCTATGTCAGCATTGCTTCTGTTGCTTTGCGGAGCAACAGAAGGGGCATCTCTCAGTCAAGTTGACGAATATGCAAATTTCAATTCTACATTTGAATTATGCTAACTTGTGCTAATTTGGAACATGTAAATGTTACAAGACTCTGAATACGCTGGAACGATTTTTATGTGTTGAGGAAGGGTAATGAACTTCTTATTTTTCCGACAAAAGACTGTGGCAAATAACGGACTGAGAAATATAAAGATAATATTATTGTTAGCATTTTGTGCTACTTTACTGTTCTTTTACGTCAATCAAAGAATTAGTGATCGAGCTCCAACAAGGTGAGTTTTGGCTTCTGAGAACACTAGATAGACAATTTTAAATGTTTATTCTATAAATGAGTAATAATGGTTGGTTAGGCTGCCCAGTTTTCGCAATTACCCCCGTGCATTTATTTGAGGCAATATTTATATGCTTTGGTGATGATTCTGTGACAGTATGTACGGACAATGTCCCTGCTGATGATTGTTAGCTTTTAGCTTCCGGATGACACTTGCACCTTCATACATGTTATACATACAGTTTATTGGCATACATACATACAGTTTATTGGCTAATCTAAAGCAGAGCTACCTTAGTCCACAGTTCTTATTTCAGAACCCCCTTGAATTGCACTTCATATGGCGAACGATTGCTATTTGGCGTTGCCAACTCAGCTGTCCGCGGTCGAGGAGTCGGCAATGTGATTTTTGAATTAATTTCCTTCATTGGAATTTCAAAGGCAATTGGAAGGTGGGTACATTTATGTCCCAAAACGTTAATTTCAACTTCAATATATTTCAACTTTGAAATATATTATAATTCAATATATTTAAACTTCGAGTCTAGCATCTCTACTTTGTTACCCCTCGGTTTCACCTACAAAACGACTGATCAACTAATGGTAAAAGTTTTATAAATAAACGCGATTTTAGAGCATTATATCCAATCACTGCACTGTTCTTTCTTTCAGAACACCGGCTCTTGACATTAACAACATAGAGCATATTTCCGTGATGTTTAAGAAATACCTTCTTTTATTCCCAAATTTGTTTCATGGAATGATTATGCGGAACGCGGTTAGTCACTGTTTTTATGTTCATGTCCCTTCTTTATGTCAGGATGGTTTTCCATGAGGCTGACCCAAGCGCGTCACGTCTATCTTAATGTTATGAGTTATAAATAGAAGCTAGTCGCGTTTACGAATCAGTAATCTGGCATTCCCTTTACTTTACAAGGTATCGCAAAATCGAAACCTACCATAATGAAATTCAGGAAAACTCAGTTTCTGTTGAATTTCGAACTGAAGGCGCAGCAAAATTCAAAGAATTCAAACCAATTTTTGAACAGTACAATGAAGAGCCGTGGATTTCAGTGACTTTTCCTTTTATGCAAGTTAGTGACGTGACGTTCATTACATACATGTTCATGACCGCTAACTGATTAGGCTGATGGTTAGGCATAAGCTCTATAAATGACAAATTTGTTTCGTGCTGAAAAACACGCAAATTTGCGGACAGCGTCTGGCATCAGAAACCACAATTGTAAGGACTTCTGTGTACGGTTTGTAGGATTAAATGTCATATGTATACGCGAAAGATGCATTCGACATCTCATTTTCAGAGTTTCAAATATTTTGAAAGCCTTTCAAGACAGGAGATACTTTCAATACTCGCCTTCCAACCGAACCACACTAAAATCGCGAAGACAGAAATTATACCCGGAAAAAATCTCAACAACTCTCATAAGTATGATTATGCTCATATTTTGGTTTTATATCGCTTACTAACTAGTAGTCATTATGGATAATTCTAACAATAAAAACGGTAAAGCACCAGCTTGGTATAATAATAATCTAGCGAAAAAGAGTAAAGTCTTCAACTTTCTTTCAGTTTATGCGTTCAAGTAAGACGCGGTGATTTTCAAGTTTCCGATATGGCGATGACACAACGATATTCGACGGTTGCCGGAATAAAATTCATTCATGATATTGGTTCGCAGTTATATTTTTCTCTCCGTCTCTCCCTCTTTCTCTCCCTCTTCTCTCCCTCTTTCTCTCCCTCTTTCTCTCCCTCTTCTCTCCCTCTCCCTGATGTTATGGAAGGCGGTCTTGACTTGGACGTCCGTTTGAAAATCAACATTTGAGTACAGCAGGAAAAGTATAAGATCAATAGCACTGACCAGTGAGATACATATAAACAACTTTTCAAACTCGAGTCGTAAGAAACCTACATTGAATCTCATCACTTTTAGTTTCCAAAAAGTACGAAACTGTGCAGACGATCATTTTGGGCAACGACCGCAAATGGGCGGTGAAAGTCGTGGAACAGGTACTGTAATGGATGTTCTTCGTTATTGTTATTCTTCATACAGCGTACAACGTGTGAGGTGAAAAGCACATATAATACTTGTTGCCCTGTGAGGCCATATTCACCACTCCGATTCCCTCAGGGAACTAGTCCCTGGGGACAGAAAATAGCATTCTAATGTGAGACACGCAGTGAAAAAGGCGGGGAATTCCCCATGGGGAAGTGAGTGGTGAATATGGCAGAATGCGCCACCCAATTGTAATGGTTGTTAAGGGAAATTTTACTTTCCCCGTCGAAGTTAGACGCCCGAGTGGTGATTGGCCGCCACACATTGATTGGGTCTTTTCGAGTTTATACTGCGACACGATCTATCTGACAGGTAAAATATTTTCACTTAATAATAAATAAATAAATCTTTTGCTTCAAAAACATGCACCTTTATTCAAGGGTGCACCTCTTACAGCTTACTTGCACAGTTACTGACCGGAATGAAATCTTTAGTTTTGAGCAGTGTTCAATGTATAGAATAATAGAACGAGACACAGAAAAAGCGCGCACCCCCACTGCATATTCTTCCTAATTATCGTAAAAAGTCTAAGTTTTGTGCACGTACCCTAGGTACACGTTTGGCTCAACGTGTGATGGCATCCCCATCTCAACAATTTAATGTTTCACATTGTGCCTAAAAGAATCCGTCATGTTTGTTTTGTGATATAATCAAATTATCGAATTTTATTTAGCAATAATTTAGCATTCTTTCAAAATAAACAAAGTTTTGAAACTTTTTTTTTTAAGTATTTGCAGTTGTTTTACGGTTCATCGTACAAAGTATAGATTTTTGAATTGAACACTTGGATTGATCACGAACACTGTCTTAGTAGCTAGATGATAAGCGTAGGTATTTAAATAACGAAAGTTAATACATATGTCCCTTCTAGCCGCTGCCTCAACATATGGCTGGTGGATGTCGTATTTCTCCCGTGGACGAAACACAAATCAAACGACGTATTATCTGGATAAAATGTATAAAAAACGAAAATTCGAACTTGCCAGGATGACAAGAAAAGAGTTTTTCCCACCTTCGTTTACCCCGATACATTTTGACATGAAAACGAATAAAGTTACTTTTGTAAAGTAGGAATCAAATTAAAAAGCAAGCAATTAATTTCATTGATATTTTTTTTTCAATTCAAACAAAGAAAATTAATATAATTTTTCCATTTATTGATTTTTGTTGTTAATTACGGTTACGAATGTTGAGCGACTTCTTTTCAATAAAATATACATGTGTATTTGCATTTTTATCGTAACTTGTTAGTTGAAGAACAGTTATCATTGCATTACTACATATAATTACGTCTACTGTGTGAATTCGAATTTCCTCCAGATTTGGTTGCACGTATGCTAATAAACATTTTAATTTTTAAAATATTCAATTCAAATTTGGACATCGTGGTGAGGAATGTGAAATTTATAAGAGCACATTCAAATCTGTCAAATATGCTAATTTCTTGCATGTAAATTAAGTTAGTGTTAGTTTTCCATTAGTTGGCGATGAGATTTTGTGCTTTGCCGATAAAGATGATGGTAAAACATCGAATTAGAAATTTAATCATTTTTCTAAGCATAATACTCTACTTTATCTTTCTATATACCCACAGCGCCGACAGAAAGGATGGAAAATCAACGTGAGTGTTCTTTTATTGTAAAATTAACTAATACATCGCAAATTCACCTCTAAATTTAATTTCTTGGCTCAAAACTACAGCTACTTTGTGAGAGATATGTAACTCCTAGAAATGCTAAACTCTTAAATATATTTTCTTTAATTTTCCAAATACAGTATTATCACCTTTTACCAACTGAAAGAATCATGCAACTGGAAATAAATTATTATTATATTATTCAACGCCCGGTTTGTTCAATGGAAAGTAGAAGATGGCAGGAATAATACTAGTGAAGTATTTACTCAGCATCGAACTGGGCGAAAAGATTCGCTTGTGGCTAGTTTTTGTCCTTGCTATGCTAGGACAAAAACTAGCCACTAGCGAATCTTGGAGCACAAGTTTAGAAACACTCGAAGTTTTAGAGCACCATCACCGGACTGTACGATTGTATCGTACAAAGGCGAGAGATTGCTGTTCGGTGAGATCAGAGCGATAAATCGTAACAGCGGAATCGGAAATATTGTTTTTGAAATTATGTCGTTTATCGGAATCGCAAAGGCAATTGGGAGGTGTGTTCTTTACGTAATTATCAATAGATGAAAGTAGAAATGAGCAAATGACTACCACTCAACAATGGTAGTACAACTCCCTTAAAATATTTATTTAAATATTTGAAGTGTCTTCTCACTAGATCCTGTAAACTAGAAGCGATAAGATTCGCTGAAACCATTCGGCCATATTTTTACCGTTCATGTTATGCTAATTATATGCAGTTACGAGCAGAGTTTTTGTAGGGGTTTACTACTGTGACCAATGAGAATATGTGACGCAGCATATTAATACAAATCACTATTTTTTTTTGCTTTTTTTTGCTTATATTGATTGTTCATCGTAATTTCATTCAGAACGCCCGCTCTTGACATAACAAACCAGAAACATCTTTCCAAGTTGATCGGAAAAGTTTTGGACAAGTTTCCAAATATATTTGAAGGAATTATCGTTCGTGACGCGGTTTGTTAATTCAAATATTTTTTCTGTTCTTATTTCAGGCCAGAGTTGGGATTTTCGTAATTCTCTAAATTAACTAAAAATAAACTAAATATAAAGTTCGTTCTTGAATAACTTTCGATGTGGAAACTATAGCCGCATAAGTATTGCGCAACACGGATGTGGTGTAATTCTAAAGCGAAATGAGAGCCGCGCTAGTGCCGCGTTGTCCATGTTAGTTTCAACATTTTTAGAGAAACTCCGTTTCCGTCAACTTCACCACTGAAGGAGCAGCAAAGTTCACTGAATTCAAGCAATTCTTTGAAAACTACACAGACGAGCCACGCATATCAATCAGCCTTCAATATATGCAGGTGAATGTGTCTTTATTCAGGATAAGTTTGTTTGTCAGTCCGTTCGCTCGTTACTGTACAGCATACCAAACATAGCCTGAGTTCGCAACCGAAAAAAAAACCTATGGCGGGATCTGATACCCTAAATTCTGTCTATTTGTGGTAAATTGCTCATTTTTTTTCTGGTACCAGAACATTTATTCTACTTGTGGAGGTGGTTGGGCCGGGAGCTGGCAAACCGCCAAAATTTGAAATAGAAAACGGAGGTGCTTCTGTGGTTCGCTTGCCGGCGGACACAGGTTGTTAACCAGCTCTTATTCTCTGTTTCATCATTGAATCTTGTAACTTATCGCACATTTTCAGAGTTTCAAGTATTTTGAAATTCTTTCACGTGCTGAAATCCTCTCACTCCTCCAGTTCCGCCCCGAACACATTCTAATTGCGGGCACCGAAATTGTTCCCGATATTAATTACGCCAACACGCACAAGTAATTGATTTTGTTTATTTACTTACTTGACCGTTAGTTAGTTAATTCCGCGATAGGAGAGTACAAGTAAATATTACATGGTCATCTGGCCGATCTAACACAAAATGTTAAATCAGACACCTATCGTCTTGACTCTTGACCGTTAGGGCGCGTTCGGGATGCTCTTTCCGAAAGGTTCTCATGCAAATTCATCGTTCCGGATGGACATTTAGGAAACGTTCTAATGCTAGGAGAAAGCAGAAGTACAGTATGAATTTGCATGCAAACCATGCTAATTTGAACTTTTCCATGCTAATTCATACAGTATTTTTGAACGTTTCCAAAATGTCCATCCCGAACGATGAATTTGCATGAGAACCTTTCGGAAAGAGCCTCCCGAACGCGCCCTAACTCTCGATGCCAAATTCCGTTGCCCGAGGTTTATCTTTCACTTTAGTTTGTGCGTACATGTAAGACGTGGCGATTTTTTCGATTCCCCAATGGAAATGAGCAGGCAAAGGGCGACAATACCAGGAATCAAGTTTGTACACAAATTGGGTGAGTTTTCAGCGTAGGTGTTTGTATTCCAGTCTAGAATCCCCTGCACGAAAAGAAGGTTACTGTGCTTTACTTTGTTGCCCGCTAAAACTCTCAACGGAGTTCCACAAGGTAGATAAATAGCATAAAACACCCCGCCAAATGCGGACGATCACCTCCCGATTCGTAGTGCATTGTATGCAAATTAGTCTAAATCAGTCTAAGTCACCTCCCGATTCCTAATGCATTATATGCAAATTAATCCAAATCACCTCCCCAAAATTTTGATATGTGGACCTAATTTATTCCCTGGGTAGATATGATACGGTACATATTACTGTGATATAACTGGGAATTTAGTTTCCGCAAAGCATGAAAATACTACGACGGTAATTGTGGGCGACAGCCGAACTTTTGGACTTGATTTGGTTGAAAAGGTGATAGTTTTATGCGTTTATGCCCCTAATTAGCTTAACAAGTACAAGCAATTAATAAAGTACGTAATGCATATTCTTTACCCTGTTAGAGGCGATGGTAGGCGATGAATATAGCTCATAACATGTGTTGTTGTTATGGTTATACAGAGCGTTATGTGTACGGCAAACATAAAGCTTCCTTGAGAACAAATACTACAATAACTAAAAGCAAAGTAATAATGATAACTGTGGAGTTTCAGGCAAAATTTTCGTTCTCCGTTGAAGTTGGAAAGAAAAATGTGTCCGATTGGCCACAGCATATAGATTGGATATTCTCAAGTTTATATTGCGACACCGTATTTCTGACAGGTTCCTTAATTACATACCCTAATTATCCACTCGCCTATGTAAAGTTAAAAGTTAGATAAATAATTATAAATCTCGTGATGAGTAATGCACACCGCGGAAGAATTTGTAGATATCTACGATATACCAGAGTCCCAGAGTGTGAGAAAAGAGAGGAATTATAATTACACATATCGAAAGTAATGTTTTAAAGCGAAATTCCGGCCGGTGAATCATATCGAGCACATCAGCATTCTTATACAGTTTATGCAAATGAACATAAACTTGAATAAAAATCGAGCTAAATTTGAGACTTAGCATAAATTCGTAAGAATTCAGTTTTCCACGATGCGTTTCAAAAACCGGCCGTCATTTCGCTTTAGTGGCTTTCAAATTTTTTAAACTAATATGTTATTTAGCCGGCGCATCAACATATGGATGGTGGCTGTCCTATTTTTCACGCGGTCGATCAATAAATGCAACCACCTATTACTTCGATAAAATGTTCAAATCACAAGAGTTAGAGTACTCACTTATGGAACGCAAAGCATATTTTACTCCCAATTTCGTCCCTCTGCTATACTTCAAGGAAAATCGCACGGTAGTGTTTGCTAAGGAGCATAGCTATTAGATTCGAATTAAATCGAAATACCAGCCGGTTTTTGCGCATCGCGGACAATTGAATACTTACGTACTTACGTATTTATGCTAATTTGCTCGAATTTAGCTCGAATTTTTTTATTCTAATTTATCGTTTGCATATGCTGCAAAATCGTCTACACGATGTGTTTCAAAAATGTATTTCGCATTTTGCGGTATTTCGCTTTAAGGTAACATCATTGATAAAAGATAATTGTCATATCACCGACTCTATAAAGAAGTGCAGAAAGATTTTTTTTAAATCTAATAAATAGATTCGTAGACCTCGTTGTTAGCTAGTGAACTTTTATGGTAAGCATATTAAATGTTGATAATAACTTCTTTTCTTGATTACTTTGTTTACATAAGATTTCTTTTATATATTTGTTTGTATGGTGTTTTTGTGCATGTATCCGTTTGGTCAGAATCTTTATCTGCGACCAAGTTTAAGTAGCAAATAATGCGCAGTGTTGAGTAGAATCTAAACGTTTTTGTTAGTTTTTTTCGAATAAAAGTTTGCGATATTGTTTAGTTTATAATACACCAAACGTACTTATGACCTAATTATGACCTTCCGTTAGCTCCAACCCGGACAGGCATTGTGGAGCGTGAAAATGAAATTTGAAAATCGAACTCCACGTCGGAGTCACTGAGACCGAAGGAAAACCGTTGGTATCCGGTCACGAAAATTTGGCACCGAAGACCATTTGGTTACCGGGTACGATCTTTTCGCAACCACAGATAGCACTTGCTGACAAGAGTATCGCAAAAGCACACGCACAAAAAAAAAGTGGAAGAGAGGAGAAAGGGAGAAAGCGTCGTTAGGAATTTGCGAAAAATAAAGAGAATATGGAAAATGCATACACTCGGGAGAGAGAAGACGGAAAAGAGAGTGAGCGAGAGACAGATAGAGTAATAAGTATAAAATAGAATTTTCGAGGAGCAGTGTGAGACTTAGAGAAGGAATAAGAACAAGAGTGAAAGGAACAGGGAAGAGAGAGCGTGAGAATAAGAAACGAGAGAGAGAGAGAGAGAGAGAGAGTGAGAGAGAGATAGAGGGAGAGAGAGACAGAGGGAGAGAGAGAGAGATAGAGGGTGAGAGAGAGAGGGAGAGAAAGAGAGATAGAGGGAGAGAGAGAGAAATACAATTAGAAACAACAATGTAGGAATAGCGGAAGTTGTCTGTTCAAGCGAAATAGCGCCCGGTTTTTGAAACGCATCGTGGACAACTGTATTCTTATGTATTTATGCGAAGTGTGGTCTAATTGGGATCTATTTTTTATGCTAAATTATGCTCATTTACATATGACGCATAATTTACATATGACGCATAATAACCCGATGTGTTTCAAAAACCGGCCGGTATTTAAATAATTATAATAATAATTTATTACGCACACATAAAATTTCGCTTTAAACGAAGAGGCCCACGAGAAGAAAGTTGTCCTCCATACTTGTATAGAATGTCCGGTACTTCAGAAATATTATCGTGAAAACCGCATTGCGTGAAGCCTGGAACTCACAGAGTTATTCCCCGTAAAACAGTTCGGCCAGGTACCGCAGTCAGCAACGTCAAAATTCCTTTTTATATTTGAATATTTATTATACTCATTAAAAGAGCGCAACGCCGTGAGAGACGATGAAAAAGAAAAATCAAAGTAGATGATATTATAGATACTTGGAAATAATTTCCACCAACAGTATATCGATTGTAATTCCACAAGGTTAATAAAGAAAACGATGATGATAGCGAATCAAAGAACTTGGTCCCACACAAACAGCCAACCCGTATTTTATATTTTTAGTTTAGCTTAGCCACGTTACCTCAACAAAAGTACTACGCGTTCACGTTCTCAACAATCCTAAACGTGCCACACATAAAAGTTCTTTTTACGGTTGATATCCGTTCATTTGCATTCTTTCTCTACCTAATAATGGTCAAACGAATAAAGATTATTCCTACGTTTATAAAGAAGCGTTTCCAATAGAGTAATGCCCTAAAAGCGCAAAAAAATTTCTGGCTACGGCACCTGGCAGAACTGTTTGCCGGAGAATTACTCAGTGAGTTCTAGGCTTCAAGCATTGCGGTTTTCACAATAATATTTCTGAAATTTCGGACATTCTGTACAAATAAATTGAGGAAAACTTTGTTCTTATGGGCCTCTTCCTTTAACAATTGTAGAACTATAATTTTGAAAGAGACACGCGGCCGAATACCGATTCCTCCAGACGGAAAAGAGCCCTGTAGGGGGCTCTTCATCCGGTTGGTAAAGGTATATTTCGATATTTTTTATAGTATTCGCCGTTTGGCCTAGCTCTGCATCCTACGCAAGTATGTGTATGGTTTACGCACACGATATGCATAGCTGCTACATTGTTCGAATAGTAGGTTGGAAAAATTCAATAGCCTTATTATTTTTATATTTTCGTCTAGATTATTATACATTTTTTTGCTCCGTAAAAATTTCGATATACATGACTAAAATGTGACTAAAACAAAGCAATCCATGTTTCGATCCTGCGTGTTTCGCGAAAGCTGAATAAATATACCAAAAGATGAAAGAGCGAAGCAGTGCTTGCATCTAACAAGAGTGTTGCTTTCTTTTTGCACATTCAGCAACTTCGCTGCAACCGTTTCCGCAACTTTTTGGGTTCCCGCACCAAAACGGCAAACAAATCCGGTGAAAAAACGCGTTCCGCGATCATTCGTTTGCGGAAAACACCTGCAAATTGTTTCAGCGCGCAACTCTTGAGTTACAGTGTAATTACGGCTAAAAACTCCACTACCGGTCCCGTTTAAATCTTGACACGAGTGTTTTCTCTAACTCTTAAAATGACAACGACAATGACAAAATGACAAAATGACATCCCCTAATATCAATGTTTCGCTGATGATTTCAAGCTGTTTTGTAACTATAAACCTGAAGATTCCACTAATGCCGTAGCAAACACATCGCATGACTAAACTAATTGGGAAATATCCCTTTCCGAGGAAAAGTGCAAGGTTCTTTCCACGGGCACAAAAAAATGGTAAAGATGTTTACAAAGTTAATGGGATTTCGCTAGGGGCTTATTTCTTCAATCAGCGAACTGGGTCTCCAAGTAGAGCGGTGTCAAATCGGTTACAGAAATAGCCGATCCGGCTAGCCGCTCTGTGAATACACGGAAAGTCAGCTTTACGCGCACTCATTGCAGTGGATACAGTCATAGCCGGCTTCACGGGTAGCCACTGCAGCGGCTACGCACCGAGCCGCATATCTGCTCAGCTGTAAAGATGGCTACTCGACAAGCCGAATAACAGTATTAGGATAGATAAATATTCGGCTATTTTAAATGAATACATATGAATTTTCGAGTTCTTTTTTCTGAAATTAGCATGGTTTTGCCCATAAAGCACCAAAACCACCGTAATATTATAGTAGAAACAATCTTCTATCGGAAATCGATCGAAAACTACTTTTTTTATCGGGCCCAAAAATGTTATTATTTAATAATTTTATTGTGTTTTATTAGAAAATTTGCCATTATTTGAGTTTATATTGTGTTCAAATTATAAATAGTTGCATTATTTGTCGTTAGGCAGCTGTTTGCGCATATTTGGATTCATCTTAGCGTATATTTTTCTTGTTTGACGCATTCTTTTTGCATAATGACATCGCATTTTGAAATTTGCGATAAATAATTGGTGTTTTTCACCTCTTTTCAAAAAATAATATTTAGCTGCTTAGAATAGCCGACTATTCACGCTGCCAATGGATTGGCTTACAGCCATAGCCGCTCTTTGTTCAAGAAACGGCTATGGATATAGCCGTAGCCGCATGCTTCTTTGGTAGCGACTACGGCTATAGCCGTAGCCACGCCCTGACAGAAAAGCGGCTCGGCTCGAAAACCGCAGGATGCGTAGCCGGCTGCAAAAATAGCCCATTATATTTATCATATAAATAGTGTATATGTACGAGGAGCATGGGCGCTGGTTTTCCATCTTCAAAAGTATAAAACAAAGAAATGCAGTTATATTGTTGAAGTGTTTTACAAGGCATGAGTGGCCCTTGGCAGACTAACATTAAAGGGACAGGCCCATCAAAATAAACCTATATTTAGCATGTTTTCATACTTTTTATAAAGGATGTTTATCATAATACCAGCCGGCTACGCCGCCCGAGGCGACTTTCTAGTAAATTCACTATTTTATGCATACGGGAAACGTAGATTAAAAATCAGTTAAAAAAGGGCAAGGATCATATGCCAAAATCCTCGCTTCGTCCCTTCTTTTGTTGCTCTAGATTTGCATGTTCTTTGTAGTTTACACCTGGTACTTTGAGCGCCGCGGAAACGCCCGAACGATACACCACACATATCCATATATGCAGCCTTTTTTGTACGGTTGTGAGAGGGGCTCGGAAGTGAGGTGGCTCAGTGCACGGAAACGTGTACTACTGAACCAATCCTGCTATCTGTGCGTAACGCACATCATCCAAAGGTACAAACAAACGCACAAACAAAGCTCCCAACTTTATATAATAAGATATGCACTACCAAATTTCAGCCAGATTTATCCTTCTGAAAATTTTCGGTGCCGATTATCGGAGAACTATATACCGTGGGAGAACAACAATTGCACCTCTATTTTCATACCGTGTCTCCCGAGGATACCTGCTCTGATTGGGACCCGGGAGAGTATCTGTCTATATAGCTATATTCCCCCGGGAAACGCGGCAAGGAAATAAGGGCGCAATGTTGTTCGTCTACGGTACAGTTCTCCGATTATCGACACCGAAAATCTTCGGCGGGATAAATCTGGACTTTAGTAGCGCATATATATAATAATCACCCTTCATAAACACGACGAACAAGTGCTAAATCTAGGTTCTTTTTGATGGGCCCCCTCCCTTTAAGTCAATATGTATTGTATTGTGGAAATTCTTTTACCTCACTATCTATTTTAAAGAGCACCTGTTGTAAAGCGGACTATCGTCCAAGCATTTTGGCTTTTTTTATTCTTGTATGGGAATACAAGTAATTTAAAAATTGTATTACGCGGAACGTTCAATTTCATTGGAATCAATTCTTCGAAATAAGCACATTTATAATTGTTTGGTCAAGTCCTTAATTATCTCGTGAATTAACCACGTAAGTAAGCATATATATGCGATGTAAAGAGTATTCCTCAGCTTGCGTTTTCCTTTTTAGTAATTTGCAGGAATGCCCAATGCGTTGAAATTATTGTTGTTTTCCCTTCGTTGTGATTTTTCAAATTTTCATTTTCAAGTTCAAATTTTAAAGGGACGAGGCCCATCACTAAACCAATGTTCATGTTGTTCAATACGAAATGTTCATTATGTATATAAAGTAATCTTCTTATTATATAAAAGAGTAACTGTAGCCTACTTTGCATACCGATGTGCGTTACGAAATGCAAATTTTCGTGTTCGGGTATAAAAAGATTGTCGCAGCTCAATATCGAAGTATGCATATGCGATTGTTTTATATTATGTGAATTTCTTATGATACGT
Source organism: Pelodera strongyloides (assembly GCA_036852015.1). Classification (NCBI taxonomy): domain Eukaryota; kingdom Metazoa; phylum Nematoda; class Chromadorea; order Rhabditida; family Rhabditidae; genus Pelodera; species Pelodera strongyloides. Next base: position 37,749 of record JAANDG010000434.1, on the reverse strand, counting down.
TTGAAACTTTGTATATAAGTATGCCCATGCTAAACCAATCATATTTGATACCAGTCGGCTCACGCCGCCTGCAGCGACTTACATGGAAATATGATTGGTTTAGCATGGGCATACTTATATACAAAGTTTCGAACGCATCATAAGAAATTCACATAATAGGAAACAATTGCATATGCATACTTCGCTATTGAGTTGCGACACTCTTTTTATACCCGAACACGAAAAGTTGCATTTCCGTAACGCACATCGGTATGCAAATTACGCTACAGTTACTCTTTTATATAATAAGATTTCCATGTAAGTCGCCGCAGGCGGCGTGAGCCTACTGGTTATATATAAAAACCAAATTTCACCTACTCTCACCCACAAGGACTTTTTCCGATGCGCTCTTCGTATATTAAATACCGTAAAACTGCAGATATCGAAGCTGTCTATGCAAATTTATCATGCAATTAAAATGCGAGCTAAATTTGAATATGCACCTTGGACAAGTGCAGCTTTACGGTATACATTTACGATGAGCTCATTGAAAAGTTCCCCAGGGTGAGTTTCGGCGAAATTTGTTTTGTATATAGTGTAATAAAAATGCTTTATGTACATTATGAACTTTTCTTAAATATAGGATTACGTTGATTGGCCTGTCCCTTTCAATCAAATATTATTTTAAGTTTAATGTACGAACACTTATATTAATTTGTACAAGATAATCACAACTGCGGTCATTCAAGTGTTCCTGAATATCTTTCATCATATTGATCATTGATGCACACATTTCTGTGTTAATAAATATTTAAGTATTTTTCTTTAATTTTCGTTTAGATGATAATGTTTTTTTTTCTCAGTAAAAATTTAGCTTATAAATTAGAACAATGAAAATAGTTTGTCCCCTAACGAAACAGAGCAATCCATGTTTCGATTCTGCGTGCTTCGCGAAAGCTGAATAAATATAGTAAAAGTTGAAAGAGCGGAACAGTACTTCCGTAGGCGTATGTCTCGTGTAATACAGAGATATATGTTGAGCACGCCCAAATTGTGGCATTCCACCCCACTTCAGGCACTAAATATGACTGAAATTTGCAGTGCCGTCCCTTTAACAGAACAAATAGTGTAGCAAACACAGTGACACTGATCTCTCTTGATCTCCTATCCAATACCCGCCAAACTTATGGCTTTCCACCCCACTTCCGGAATTAAATATGTCTGAAATTTGCAGTGCCGACCCTTTAACCGAACAAATAGTGTAGGGCCGTAGAAATGAACAGTGACACTGATCTCTGTCTGTTAATCGCCTACCCAATTCTTATGGCATTCGACCCTACTTCCGGAATTAAATACGACTACAATTTATAGTGACGACCCTTTGGCAGTTCAAAAGTTCAAATAATGTAGCATTACGAAGGAATCAACAGTGACTTCATGTCACCCTGTCTAAATGACCCAAGTACCTGACACGGGTGACCCAATTGACCCTACGCACATTGCAGCCCTTTTTCGTCTACGTTATGATTAAAAAAAATTTTTTGCTCAGAACTGAAGTTTTCCATCTCGGAATTTCATCTCGGAATTGTCCCGTTCTCCGAATTTGCATGCTATTTCTTTAATGTACGACTACTCCGAGAAGAGATTCCGAGAAGGAAAAGTTAAGTTAAAATACCGACTCAGATTTAGATGTCTAAATATGTCTATTGTTAATTGTTCCCTAACTAAAACAAAGGATCCACGATATAGATCTATGTGGATGCCCGGCCAAATTATGCTTCCGGTCCCACTTCCGACACTTAATATGACTGCAATTTGCAGTACCGTTTAACAGAACAACTAGTGTAGCATTACCGTAGAAATCAACATCCTTCCCAATGCCCGCCGAACTTATGGCTTTAGAACTATTATCACTAAATATGACTGAAGTTTGCAGTGACGTCCCTTTAACAGTACAATTACCGTGGAAAACAACAGTGACACCATGCCAGTCTAAATGACCCAAGCCTGACACTGGTCTGACCCAATTGACCCGCATTGCAGCCCTTCCGCATGCACATCGAATTTTTCACGATGTTTTCAAATTTTTTAAAGTTCTGCACTCTTCAAGTTTTGTTCTGTATATATTTCCTTTATTTTTTCCTCTATCAACTTATTGGTACCACATCTACCATTGCTCACTGGCTGGTGCACGTTCAGGCAAAAAAAAAAAACAAATGGAATGAGACACGATAAAATAAGTAAGTTTTATGATGTGGTAAAGGTCCTCATCGGTCAATATAGACACATTCGTCGAAGCAGATGTTATTAATAGTTTGTAATCTTCGCAGAAGTATTTTATTTTCATTCACTATTTAATTTAAAGCGAAATACCGTCCGGTTTTTGAAACGCATCTCAAGTACTTGCATTCGTAAGCATTTATGCAAAGTGGGGGTCTAATTTAATTGGGGGTCTAGTTTTTATTTTAATTTTCGCTCATTTGCATATGCTGCATGAGAAAGCAGGTCTATGCAATACGTTTCAAAAACCGGCCGGTATTTCGCTTTAATACATTTAGACATTGGAGGCCAACTCTTTGAAATTCCATCAAAGATGCATTCTACTGCCTGATTCTAATACTGGACAATGGAAGAATTGTTAAAACTCCGTCAACTTTGAATGTTTAGTCATCTACTATATATTTTTTATTCGCAATAAACATTCGGTCCCGTTATGTAGTGTAATTTGTGGGCCACGGTAATGTGCAAATCACGGTGGACCCAAATCGAAAGAGAGGTTTTACCGACCCAACTCCGGCTTTAATTTTCGTTTAGATGATAATGTTTTTTTTTTCTCAATAAAAATTTAGCTTATAAATTAGAACAATGAAAATAGTTTGTCCCCTAACGAAACAGAGCAATCCATGTTTCGATTCTGCGTGCTTCGCGAAAGCTGAATAAATATAGTAAAAGTTGAAAGAGCGGAACAGTACTTCCGAGGCGTATGTCTCGTGTAATCCGCAACAGAGATATATGTTGAGCACGCCCAAATTGTGGCATTCCACCCACTTCCGGCACTAAATATGACTGAAATTTGCAGTGCCGTCCCTTTAACAGAACAAATAGTGTTGCAAACACAATGACACTGATCTCTTGTAAGCTCCTATCCAATGCCCGCCAAACTTATGGCTTTCCACCCCACTTCCGGCACTAAATATGACTGAAATATGCAGTGCCGACCCTTTGGCAGTTCAGAAGTTCAAATAGTGTAGCATTACCGTAGGTATCAACAGTGACTCCATGTAACCCTGTCTAAATGACCCATGTACCTGCGGGTCTGTCCCAATTGGCCCTACGCTCATTGCAGCCCTTTTTCGTCTACGTTATGATTTAAAAAAATTTTCTGCTCAGAACTGAAGTTTCCCATCTCGGAATTTCATCTCGGAATTGTCCCGTTCTCCGAATTTGCATGCTATTTCTTTAATGTACGACTATTCCGAGATGAGATTCCGAGAAGGAAAAGTTCAGTTAAAATACCGACTCAGATTTAGATGTCTAAATATGACTATTGTTAATTGTCCCCTAACTAAAACAAAGGATCCCCGATATAGATCTATGTGGATGCCCGGCCAAATTATGCTTTCGATCCCACTTCCGACACTAAATATGACTGCAATTTGCAGTGCCGACCCTTTGGCAATTCAAATAGTGTAGCATTACCGTAGAAATCAACAGTGATACAAACACCATGCCAGTCTATGTCAAAATGACCCAAGACTGACACAGGTCTGAACCAACTGACACGCACTGCAGCCTGCACAACACATTTTTCACGATGTTTTTTTTTCAAATTTTTTAAAGTTCTGCACACAATTACAACGAAATGTAGAGTTATACGATGCTATATAAAAATATAATTAAATTAAATTAAATTAAATTAGATAACATCTGAAAATATTAGGAATACGATAATTAGGATTACAAAATATAGAAAATTACAAGTTTCGTTATAATTTGACTATATTTCCTTTATTTTTTTTCCTCAATTAACTCATTGCTGTCACAGCTACCATTGCTCACTGGATGGTGGACGTTCACGCAAGGAAACAAATGGAATGAAACACGATACAATAAGTAAGTTTATGCTATGGTAAGGGTATGAGTATGATGTGGTAAAGGTTCTCATCGGTCAATATATCCACAGTCGTAGAAGTATATGTTACTAATAGTTTGTAATCTTCGCAGAAGTGTTATATTTTCATTTACTATTTAATTTAATACACTTAGACACTGGAGGCCAGCTCCATGGAAGTTTACAACACAAAAGAGGTATTCAACTGCCTGATTCTAATACTGGACAATGGAAGAATAGTTAAAACTCCGTCAACTTTGAATGTTTAGTCATATGTACGTCTTTATTATTCACAATAAACATTTGGTACCGTTATGTAGTGTAATTTGTGGGCCACGGTAATGTGCAAATCACGGTGGACCCGACTCGAAAGAGAGGTTTTACCGACCCAACTCCGGCACTTTTTTCAATTTTTTTTTCATGTTCCGCTCTGTAGCCTAAAACCGATATAGAAGGTCACTGTGAGCGATATACTCTATCTAATATATTAGTAAGGCAAACGGTCACTTGAACTAGGCCCAGAATAAATACAATAATAAACTAGGACTATTGCTCTCGACACAAGAGAGGGGTTTACAGATTTTTTTTTTAATTGCCCCAATATGATTAGCTACCAGGGCTAATTAGTTACGTACCAATTAGTAACGCAACAATATGAAGGTTGTGAACTCGTTACAACAGAGCTACCAAACAATCTTGTAACATGAAAATACACGGCATTACAACGAAGCGTGGCGTATGGGTTTTACATTACATCTTAATCAAGCTGCACAATTGAGAACAATTTGGCTCATTTAGAGGTTTTCTTTCCTTTTTTAAAGCGAAATACCAGCCAGTTTTTGAAACTCATCGTGGAATATTGAATTATTCTGTATATATGCTAATTTGCTCGAATTTAGCTCGATTTTTTATTCTAATTTATGTTCTTTTGCATATGCTACATAATAATGCTGGCGTAATGCGTTTCAGAAAAACCGGCCATTATTTCGCTTTAAACAAGAATTCATGGCCCCACTATAACTATTATCAAGCACATTCATATATCGCCTTTTTCAATACAGTGTTTTTTAATATGTGCGTTTATTGTTTTTAAACTAACTCTTCTTCAGTTTTTTTCCTTTGTATACGAGACAAGATGCAAATACCAATGATGAAACAGCGAATTAAACAAACCATTCAACTTATATTTATAATGGCTCTATTATCCCTTGGATCAATATTGTACAAAGGAAATATAGCGGAATTGAACAACTCGTATTACTCGTATTATTTGAGGTAGGTAGCAATCACAAACGTAGTTGTATGAAAACGTCTCAAGTATTGAATCGTCGCTATCGTTTCTGACAATTATTTATTTATTTATTTATTTATTTATTTATTTATTTATTTATTTATTTATTTATTTATTTATTTATTTATTTTTATTTATTTATTTATTTCTTAAATAATTTATTTTCTTTTATTTATTTATTTATTTATTTTTGTGCATCACAAATGATATGATGGAGAGAAAGTAGTGTATTTAACTCTTCGGGTTGCCGTTGATTAGCAAACAAGTAACAATGAATAATAAACGAATGGAATAACGAATTTCACACATTTGCAAATATATATCTATGACGTGTGGGTGATAATGGTGGTATTGCATATGTATTGTCACCTCAAAATGGGCCACGAGTTAAGAACTCTACGAAGGGTCGTAGAAAAAGTAAAATTATTACAACATGTTCTCAAAACTAGAACATAATTAGTAAACCGGAGAACTTGTACGTCCGCCAGAGGACACATTTATGGTAATGTAATTATTAGATGTGGAATGATGATATAATATAGTATGTAAAAAAAATCGGCTTTTTCGTACTAAATTCCTTTAAGGAGCTCAGAGAATTTTTCCATTCCGGATGAGAAACTCTTATTTGGACGTACCGTTTCACTGCGAAATGGGCTAGGAAATGTTATGTTTGAAATGGCCTCGTTCTTGGGGATCGCTAAGGCCGTTGGTCGGTAAGTAACATATGGAAATAAGAGTTTTACTCATTTGAGTGCACGTATAGAGAGAAATCAACATTTTCCTTCAATTTATTTTAAAGGGATCGGTTCACCTTAAATTGTGTTTGCTTTTTTTTGTTTTTTTTTTTTCTATAAGGGATAATAAAAATTTGGAATACAAAAAGTAGTGTTCTATTTCAATACTCACGGAGATATTAGGTGATAAAGTGGTGGATTGATCGGACCAAAATGGCAAAAGGTAATTGTCCTGCCTTAGAGACAATTACCCTTTGCCACTTTGGACCGAACAATCCACCACTTTATCCCCGAATATCTCCGTGAGTATTGAAATAGAACACTACTTTCTGTATTCCAATTTTTTATTATCCCTTATAGAAAAAAAGAAACAAAAAAAAACAGACACAGTTTAAGGTGAGCCGATCCCTTTAACCGCATGCAAAATCATCAAATAAAATATAACAGCTGATCTTTGAAATCCCTATGTATTCTTAGAAACTGCATTTCCAGGTGTTGTATGTAAATGAGTACACGCACCCCACGCCACACATACACCTATTTGCAGAAAGCCCGCCTTCGATACAAGAAATCAGAAGTATATGAATAAAATGTTAAACGTCTATGGCGTCTACTTTCCAAAACTTTTATCTCAAATTACAATGGAGAATGGGGTATTTTATCATATTTAACACAGTTCATAATGTCGATTTCACTAAAAAGCACATGTGTATTAAAAAAAGACTTTTTTTAGAATGGTTCGAAAAAGGTACGGCTACCTCGTCCTGGCTCGGCAAAATGCACCGCTTATCAACCAATTTTTGAAAAATACAGAGATGTTCGCCGGGTTTCTGCCGAATTTTTCATGATGCAGGCAGGTTTAATTTGAAGGAATTAATCAATATAGATCATTTAATTTCTATCAAACTTTATTTTTTTTTAGAAGTAATTTGAAGGAATTAATCAATATAGATCATTTAATTTCTATCAAACTTTTTTTTAGAAGTAATTTGAAGGAATTAATCAATATAGATCATTTAATTTCTATCAAACTTTATTTTTTTTAGAAGTAATTTGAAGGAATTAATCAATATAGATCATTTAATTTCTATCAAACTTTATTTTTTTAGAAGTAATTTGAAGGAATTAATCAATAGAGATCATTTAATTTCTATCAAACTTTATTTTTTTTAGAAGTAATTTGAAGGAATTAATCAATAGAGATCATTTAATTTCTATCAAACTTTATTTTTTTTAGAAGTAATTTGAAGGAATTAATCAATAGAGACCATTTAATTTCTATCAAACTTTATTTTTTTTTGATAGAAAGAATTAATCAATAGAGACCATTTAATTTCTATCAAACTTTATTTTTTTAGAAGTAATTTGAAGGAATTAATCAATATAGATCATTTAATTTCTATCAAACTTTATTTTTTTTAGAAGTAATTTGAAGGAATTAATCAATAGAGATCATTTAATTTCTATCAAACTTTATTTTTTTTAGAAGTAATTTGAAGGAATTAACAGATCATTTAATTTCTATCAAACTTTATTTTTTTAGAGTAATTTGAAGGAATTAATCAATATAGATCATTTAATTTCTATCAAACTTTATTTTTTTAGAAGTAATTTGAAGGAATTAATCAATAGAGATCATTTAAATTCTATCAAACTTTATTTTTTTTTAGAAGTAATTTGAATTAATTAATCAATAGAGATCATTTAATTTCTATCAAACTTTATTTTTTTTAGAAGTAATTTGAAGGAATTAATCAATAGAGATCATTTAGTTTCTATCAAACTTTAATTTTTTTAGAAGTAGAGCACGTGACTACTCTATAGCGACTTTTTAGAAGTAGAAATCTTTTTCTAGAAGTAGAAATCTATAGCGACTTTTTCAGTGTCACAGTCATTTTGCCAGCCTACCACGCCAGGAAATTCTCTCGATATTAGAATTCAATGCTTCCCATGTCACAATTGCCCAGAATGAAATTTTGCCGGGCGTCGAACTGAAGAACAAACACAAGTAGGTGAAGAAATACAAAATAAATTATTTATCTAATCATTCAGTCGAGATTTTAACTGTACATAGTTCTTGGAAATTTAACAATGATTATTAGAATCCTGGCCAGTCTTTGGGCCAGTCCCATCACACTATTCCCCTAGGGGAACTTCCGTCTTTTTCCCCGTGACTCTGTCCTTGGAATGCTATTTACCCCAGGGAATACTTCCCCAAGGGCTCGGAGTGGTGAAACAGGCTCAACTCACGTGTAGTGTAACTAAAAACACAATACACATCACACATCGTAGAACTGCAGTTAACCTTTAGTAGGACACTTTTCCACAATATATTCATCACTCCGTTCCCTCGGGGAAATATTCCCTGGGGACAGAAAATATCATTTCAAAGCGAGAGTCACTGGGAGAAAGACAAGTTCCCCGTCGAGATATCGTGTGGTGAATATTAAAGATGTACCCTAGGCCGCATGTACTTGTGCACTATGCACGTGGATTCCACTCATTACAGTATATGTGTTCACGTGCGTCGAGGTGACTTCAATAAAGCTGCGACGGAAATGTCCAGTGAAGACGTGACGATTAAGGGACTAAAATTTGTACATAATATCGGTAAGGCGGTTTGAGAATATCTTGCTTCAATAATATATTATTGTGACAATGGCATAGAGTGTAGACCATAGAAAACGTCCGCGCCCATGTCGTGACCGTTTCTACTGCAAAAATCTCCAAATTCTCAGCTTGTTTGCATACATTCCGCCTTTTTTGAAATCACTTAGTATGTGAGCCTTTTGAAGAGATGTGCCTTTGTCAAACACACACACATATATATATATATATATATATATATATATATATATATATATATATATATATATATATATATATATATATACATGCCCATCAATCCACATAATATTTAAAGTTCCACTTTAATTCAATCCGTCAACTTTAGTATCGAAAAAATACAAGTCGGTGAACGCGATCATTATTGGGAGGGAGCAAAAATGGCGACAGAAAATTTCTAAAAAAGTGAGTATTATTTATATGATTGGCAATATATTTGGCCTCCGGAATACCCGTGTAAGTAAATAAAACTTTAAAGGGATCTGTTTTTTTAGAGGGAATAGTGTCTGTTTCTTTATTTTCTATAAGGGATACAAAAAAATACTCATGAACATATTGTGTGATAAAGTGGTCGACTTATCAGTCCGGTGTGCAAAATGGATGTCCTGCCTTGTTTGTATAGGACAATTACCCTTTTTGCACTCTGGACCGATCAATCCACCACTTTATCACCTAATGTCTTCGTGAGATTGAAATAGAACACTATTGTATTCCAAATTTTTATTATCCCATATATGAAATAAAGAAACAAGAAAAACAGGCACTATTTTAGGTGAACCGATCCCTTTAAATGCTTCTTTCCTAACAAACAATCAAAATTGTGTTTAATTTCAGGGAAAATTCGGTTTTCCTGTCCATGTGGGCAAAAACAATAGTAAATGGCCTGCAAGTATTGATTGGATATTTTCAAGTCTTTACTGCGATACAGTTTTCCTTACGGGTATGTTGATTTGATTATGCAGGTGACCAACGGCTTGGGCGTGGTTCTGTGGAAACAGACTATGTTGGAGCTCAGGAAAACATGGCCTAGACCACAAAAAAGCCATCTGTAGACGGTTCGGTGACGGGTTACTGATCGTTTGGAGAACGAATGATAGTGACTTGTTTACGGTTTTCTTGAATATTTGGTCATGACAAGGTCACCAAGTGGTCACCAAAGGAATTGGCCAACGAAAACCGTCGCCAAATGGGTTCCTCCATTTCCTATTAGGATTATATTGGCGCTTCCTAAAAACAGTAGGATTTCGTGCTCACGTATCATTCCCATATTTAGCCGGCGCATCTACTTACGGCTGGTGGCTTTCGTACTTTTCCCGAGGACGTTCAATGAATGAGACCACTTTCTACCATGATAAACTATTCAAAACACTGAAAAAGGAGAAAACGCGCACTAATCGGGCCACGTTCTTCACCGAGAACTTCGTCCCGTTACACTACGATACGAAAACGAAGACCACTTCGATATCTAAGAAAACAAGACGTGAAATCTATCAGTGAAAAGTTTCAGCGTTTTTCTTTCAATCTTTTACGACTGGGGTAGAAAGTTCGCTTTTGTAATTTTGTAGCTCAGCAAAAAGAAAGAAATTATTATTTTTTTTTCTTTGCAAGTTCGTGCACAGCATATGCATGCCAATGCTTTGTTAGGTTTATTCGTTGGAAGTCGCCTTTCGCATTACTAGGTTTCCGTTTCATTTTTATACAAAGAAAACCTTGCTTACCAACCTCTCGCTCCCTCGTTTGCGTCAACACAGTTTGTGAATCATTTTAGTGTTAGGAAATGTTGCAGTTTATAATTTTCCTACTGGTTTTTGGCAATTACATGTTTATATGTTGTAATAAAAAAGATGTTCATTAATTGTATATCGTATTGTGTGGCTCATTGTTTTATCAGTTAGCGGAAAAGCGGAATTCATTGACAAACGTATTGCCATAATATTATCTTTATTAACAAGATTAATTTTATATTTGTAATTGTAGTTACTTATTTTAGTGCAACTTCTTGAACTCCGCGGCTTCTTCTAGCATACCACACATTTTGTCTAACAAGGGGTCGGCAACACGGTAAGGTGAGCGATCAGAAATTGCACCTCATGCGTAAAGAAGCATGGTGAATAAAAGTAAAACAAGTGTAAAATTTTCTGCGGTCTTCTGGGAATGGTAATGGGAACTCGTAGTGCGTAAGAAAAAAAGGTGCATTTTACATGGTTCCTGAAGCAAGTAATCATTGGTCCGGTAGTGTAGAGGGTGAGCTCTCATCTATGGTCCCTATGACTAGGGTTCAATCCCCGCCAGACAATTTTTTTGGTCTTTTTTCGAATGGGAACAAGCATATTTTCACAAACATTTTCCAGACATTTTACATTTTTTACAGACATGCTTTCCTCTTATTCACCATCGCTGAGAAAGTGGACCATATTCGGATGCGCTGGCTCGTTACGGAAAGTGGCCGTATTTGCACTCTACTATGAACTATGAGAGCCGCCCGAGGTATTGCGTTGTTCAATTCCCCATTATCATTATTATTATTATTATTATTATTATTATGGTTAAAGACCAAATTTGTTAGAAGAGTCGATATCATACTGCTCTCGGCTTTTAATTGGGTGTGTTCCCGTTTTTATTTTCGTAGTTCACAAAGTACCCAATTTTTCAAAGATAGATCAAATGTTCCATTTTTTGATTTCATCTTTCTACAGATGCGCTTCCGTCGTCGACGTATTGGACTACTTCTACTGGCACCTGTCGAAGCAAACCTCGCTCACTTAAAGTTTTATCGTTAATAAAGTATTGAGTGGCGATTTTTATACTAACGTGGAGGTCTCAAACCTGTTGATGTGTTTATAGTGTGATTCAGGTCTATAGATATTCTATTTTACATTTTTGAAATTTTTATTGTTCCAAGGATACAGAAGGAGGTGAATGAACAATGTAAATATAAAAGGCTGCATGCGTTGGTTGAGCCGACTTTCAGGCATCTAACGGTTTAGATTGCATACGTGGCCACTTGCTGTCAAAAAGAAAGGGTGAGGCGGCTGTAGCCGTAACCTACTGTTTTTCAGTAGCGGCAATATTACAGCCGTATCCGCTGACTGTTTTAATAACGGCTATGATTATAGCCGTAGGCCGTAGCCGCTCACTGTTTCAGGAACGGCTGTGGTTGGAGACGACTATTTCTGAATCTGCATGTCAGCGATTAGCTACCGGTACTTCTATGGACTTTCCTCTCCGTTTAAACAATGTACCCATCCCAAAAGTTTCTGATTGTGTACATGATCTCGGTGTCCTTTTTCTCCAGGTCGCAGTTTTAAACTCCATGTTAAAGGGACCGGTTCATCGCAAATCACCTCTCTTTTTATTGCTTTTTATTGATATAGCACAAATATCATTCACAATGAAAAGTAAATCAATCACAGAACCATACGCCTCGCAGAAGAAGTTTTTTTTATTGGAACCCAGTTGATCACAATCTAAGATCTAAACACAAAACTAATAGCGTAGACAGATCGTGCGGACTAATGGCAACTAGCCAAGAGCGAATTAAATGATAATACCGGTGGGAAATAGTGGTCCGCCGAATGTAGTTTGTAACTTGGCTAATTGTCATTAGCCTGCGCGATCGGTGAGTTGAGGAAGAAATAAAATACCATGTATACACCTTTAAACGAGGCTGGCAACTTGCCAGATACGCCCTGATGCCCCGACGCTCTAACGCTCAGATACCGTAACCACTTGTCGATATTCGTTGTTTTATTTTTTTAGGCCGTTGTTGTTGTAGCGGTTTTGCCCCGTTGTTGTTGCTGTATTGATTTTTTTGGTGCTTGACAAGTTCATTGTTTCTCGATTTTTGTCCGTTATTACTGCCCATTGATCCTCTTCTCGCGATCACTCCGATCTCACCATTGTTGTTGTCGTGGAATAAGTATACTTGGTAAATTCTAACCCGTCAATTGACCTATCCAAGTTTACCGATTCTACTCATTGTTCATTGTTACTCGATATTCCTTTACTCACTTACTATTTTGCTCATTTGTATTGTGTTCAGTGTTGCGAATCGCGGTCCTTCTTGACACTTCGGTTGTTGAAGTTGGAAGATTGATATATTATTTGTATTCGAAATCAAAACGTGCTCACAGGCAGGACCGTTGTCTGTATTGTGAAAGTTGCGATATTGAAATTTGAAAGCAAAGAGTTGAAAGTAAAAATTTGTTAATTGGAAGTTGTATATTTTTTTTGAACGATTGATCTTTTCGTGAAGATGCTATTTTCGTTACATAGGGATCCAGTTGTCCCAAGTCGGGAGCTGGAAAACCCTAACTTGTGTACGCTATTAGTTTTGTGTTTAGATCTTAGATTCTGATCAACTAGTTTCCAATAAAGGAAGCTTCTTCTCCGAGGCGTATAGTTCTATGATTGATTTGCTTTAATTGTGAATGGTATTTGTGCTATTATCAATAAAAAGGATAAAAAGAGAGGTGAGTTGAGATGAACCTATCCCTTTAAACGTATAGTCTCAAACGCATATCAAGTTCGTAATCGTGTTTTGACTTATGTCCAGCCAAATATTGATGTTTTTCGTATGTACCGTGATTTATCCTGTGCTGATCGTCTTGAAATTTTTGGTCACTTCTCTTCAACATCGCCGTATTATATGATTGATCTCGTTGAATGTTTTAAAATTGTTTGAGGTTTTCATTCACATCCAATGTTAGATGGTATGTTTACAATGAATGGCAGATCACGCAGAAATGGTAACTCCTTTGAGCTTATTCAAGAGTCTATTTGGTCTAATCCCTTTTTACTATGTTAAGCCTAGGGTTACTCTTATGTGGAATTTGTTGCCTGACGAATTGGTAAAAGTGAGCACTGTTGATGCCTTTGAGGAACGCATAGGTAAAATGGACGACTTGTATGAGAGGTCTATTAGAAGAATTCGTGCATCGCACTTTCTGTCCGTTTTAGTTGTTACATATTGTTATTGTCCCATTTATAGCGTTTTCACTTTTCTTTTCTTTGTTATTGTTGTTATCGTTGTTGCTGTTTTTGTTAGTATTATTATTTCTTGTTTCCCTTTTCACTTTGAGTTCATATGTAAGGCCCCGCTTTATTGTTGTCTTTTTTTAATACAATAAAGTGTTTATATAGCCACGCGTCTTTCCGGAACGTATATGGCCATAGATATAACACCCCCATTCAGAAAAGCGGCTCGGCTCTAGAAAACCGCACGCAGCATTGCCAGCTGCGAAAATAGCCGTTTTGACACCACTCTATTTGCCTGTAGAAGTTAAACTGTTAAGCTATCAATCGTAAGTTGCAGCTGTGTGCCGGACCATTTTCACAGCAAACTCCCCATATTATAAGCTTATGCGACACCGAGTTAGCTTGTACACCATTTCGTTGCTGGTGGTATCTACTTCCATCTATTTCATCGCCCCTTCCGTACACTTTCCACTTTGCTTCTTCTACCCTCGCTCGCTCATCGGTTGTATCTTCTACTACAAGTGATATGCGTACCAGAAACATAGTTTTTTCTCGCAATGCAGCGTAGAGAAAATCTTTTTTTTTTGCAGTGTTAGAGACAGTGTAGTGCGACTACTTCTGTTATTAGTACTCTCAAATCAAACAGTCGCCAAGTAAAAGTTATCACTGATTTGTTATGGTATAATAGGTGCTTGGGAATCACAAGTAGAATCGAATGCAACAAAGCCCGTAACTATCCATCGGGCCAAAATATATCCATAACGTCTCTATATTTAGTTTCACCTTATTTTCTAATCCATTGTTCTTTTTATACCTCCTTTTTGAAATGCATCGTGGGTAACTGAAATCTTACGTATGTGGTCAAATTTTGCTCGATTTTTTATTATAATTTATGTTCATTTGCATAAGCCGCATAAGAATGCTGGTGTATTCGATGTGTTTCAAGAACCGGCCGGTATTTCGCTTCAAAGTAGCTCGAGTCAACTTTTACTAATCCGAGTAAATCACTATATTTTTTATTAACTTTAGAAACAGAAAAACAGATATAATGGTTGTGACTGTAGTAGATTTATTTTGCAATGTTGCATCTCATGACTATTTTCCCTATCATTATGGCAAAAAATTTCGCTTAGTTTATATCACATATGCAGTTAGAAAAAAACGATTATATAAAGGTATATTCCGATTTTTTTTACGATATTCGCCGTTTGGCCTAGCTCTTCATCCTACGTATGGTTTACGCACACGATATGCACAGCTGCTACTTTGTTCCAATAGTAGGTTGGATTTTTTTATATTTTTGTCTAGGTTATGATAAATATCTTTTTTTTGCTCGGTAAAAATTTAGATGTATAAATATGGATATTGAAAATTGTCCCCTAACTAAAAGAAAGCAATCCATATTTCGATTCGATTCTGACTGTTTCGCGAAAGCTGAATAAATATAGTACAAGATGAAACGAAGCAGTGCTTGCGTAGGCGCAGACTTCTGTTAGTTCTCGACATAAGATGCGCGCCCAAACTATGGCTTTCGACCACACTCCCGACACTAAATATGACTGAAATTTGCAGTGCCGACCCTTTAACAGTAAAAATAATGTAGCATTTTCGTAGAAATCAACAGTGACCGCATGCCATTCCAAATGACCAAGTCTGACACGGGTCTGCCCCAACTCACCCGCATTGCAGCCCTAACGCATGCACATCGCATTTTTCACGATGATTTTTCACATTTTTTTTAAAGATTTTGCACTCTTCAAGTTTTGTTCTAATTGTTTGGAGGTGTATCCCGCAAAAGAATTTATTCCGCGCGAAACACGTTTTTTTGCACCGACTTTGTTTGCCGTTTTGGTGCGGGAAACACCCGCAAGCTGTTGCGGGAATCACCCCCAAACTGTTGCGGGAAACACCCCAAAACGTTGCGGAAAAGGTGGTGCGAGAAATGCCGCCGAATGTGAAAAAAGAAAGCAGAATGTTCGATTCGAAGATACACTCTTGTTAGATACTTTATTTTACACTGCGCCTTACACCACTCGACCACACAACACATGCGAGACCTGTTCATGCGGAAAAACATCAGAAAACAAGCTACGGTGGATTTCTTGAGCGCTTTCAAAAAAGTTACCGGAGAGGTGCGGAAATGGTGCGGGCGCAACTTGTGCGCCTACCACTCAAAAGTGTTTCCCGCAACTTTTCTGTGCGCATTTTGCTCCCCATTTGGTTGCGTCGTGTCCCGAAATGGTGCGGCGCGCAACAGATCGGTTCTCATTGTCGTGTCAGTAACCGTATTAATGTAAATCGTATTGAAATGTAAACCGTATTAAGCAAACCGCGTGTCGGTGATTAACTTTTCTTCAGCGATGTGCGGATGACGCAACTTTCTTCGCTTTTGGTGTGAAGTTCTCATATTTTTTTATTGTTTGTATTTGTTATTTGTATTCTGCATGTCTGTGCAGCCCTCCCGCCGACACCGATATCTCTTTCCGTGTTGATTACGAGTGATAACAAGGAAATAAACAGAGGGGGTCCACTTAAGAGACTTAATACTTAGTCTAGACTGTTTAGAGCTTTTCCATCGTGATGCTCATCCAAAGGCTTTCTTATATTCGCTCGTCTCCAGTCGCCTGTCGTCGTCGCTTGAGAACTTGAGAGGTGGGATTACGTGTGTACGTATATTTTTGGTATTTTCTCCATTTCAGATCTTTCCATTTGGTGTTACGAACTTCGCCTTATTTGTTTTATGTAATGTACTATTTTCAATTTATATTGCCCGTTGAATGAATATCCATTTTGGTTGAACTCTCCACTGGATCTCAATGGGATCCCTCTGTTGGTTGGATTCAGAAGAAGGTATGGTATCTTTAATTTGTTGTGCTACTGATTTATTATTCGCAATTCTGTATTTGTTTCTGCTAAAAATTTTCATTTGGTTTTTGACCCCCGTCTAAGGATTTGACTACATATTATGAGGTCCAGCTCATTGAGGTCCAGTTTCTCGGCATCGCGCTTGTATCCTGTCGCTGCTCGGCATTTTATTTTTTTCCACGCTTCTTTTTTATTTGGACGCTTCTTTCGTGGGGATTTTTTTATGAAACTTTAATTGAGATCATTTCAATGTCAGATTCGGCACAAGACGGACGTATTTGTTCTGCCACATATGCTTTGGGGGTGATTTGAATTAGGGTGTGAATATTTATTTGTTCAGGCCGTGCGGACATTTTTTCGACGTGCATAGCCAGCAATTCAATGATTTTTATTTTCGTAATGTGTGTGTGTTGACGACCCTGTTGCCTTCGTCGACTCCACACCACGAAGAATTTAATTTTAAACATTTGTATAAAGATTCTAAGATTCTATAGTAGTGCTTGCTGCACTCGTATTTGTCTGATCGGATCACCGAATGTGGTTGGATTTTTTGAATTTGGGGCACAATATGAACGGAACATTGCCGATTCTGATCTTTGATAACTTGATATTTTGATGATAATTTGTCACCGGTTCGATTTTCGATTTACAGGGCACCATAAAAGAACTTAACACTGCTTGCGTAGATGTTCCGCTCTGTAGCCTGAGGCTAATATATAAAGACACTGGGACGACTGGAAGAGCGATATAAATTATAATATTAGTAACGGAAACGTTCACTTGGGTTTGGCCCAGAATAACTACAATAATAATAAACTAGGACTACAGATTTCGGTTAATCCTAAGTGCTCTCGGCACAACTGAGGGGTCTTACAGTAATTGCCCCAATATGGATAGCTACCAGGGCTAAGCCTACTGTGCACTAGGCACCATCGTGGCACGCGGCCACCGAATCAACTATCTCACAACTCACAACTGCGAACATCGGGCCAAAGTAAACCGGGTTAACTAACTAATGATGTACAGGTAAACATATGACAAAGGGCCAAGAATGGCGGGAATTTTAATTAGCTGACTACTGTAACGAATACACCAATTAGTAACGCAACAATATGAAGGTTGTGAAATCCTCACAACACAAGCTATCAAACAATATTACAACATGAACATACACGCATTAACACATGGCATTTCAACGCTTGCTACACTCTCAAATGCGTGGCGTATGGGTTTTATATTACATCTTATTAACAGCATATTTGAGAGCAATCTTGCTAATTTAGAGGTTTTCATTTTTTTGAAGCCAAAAATTCATGACACCATTATCATTATGACATGTTATCAAGATCAAGCATATTCCGCCTTTTGCCTTTCTAATATTGTACATTTATTTATTTATATTGTTTTTTTTTTTCAAATATCTCTTCTTCATTAGACATTCGGCCACAGTTGTATATAAGACACAATACGATATAGATACAAGATATAAAAAATCACCTATAATTATAATTAAGCTACCAATGATGAAACAGGGAATTAAATCAACTATACAATTTATATTCATTGTAATGGCTCTGCTATCCCTTGGATCAATATTGTACAAAGGAAATATACCGAAATTGAACAACTCTTATTATTTGAGGTAGGTAGGTGGCAATCCACAAACGTAGTTCTATGTTCTATGAAAGCTTCTCAAGTTATGTATCGTCGCTATCGTTGTTCCGACGCCAAGAAGTAGTGTATGTAACTCGACGTGTTGTCGTTGTTTAGCAAACAGGCAACAATGAATAATAAACACATGGAATATCAAGCGTAGTGCATATGTAGAGGCTTCACCATTTCACAGTTTTGCAAATGTTTATCTCACCGTATGATATATGGGCGATATTGTATCTTTAATTAAAAAATGTTCCACGAATTAAGAACTGTATTATTGGGCTTAGATAACAGATAAAAGTGAAGATGTTACAACAGATACTTAACAACAAGCACAATGAATTAATAAATTGGAGGTCTTGTACGTCCGCCAGTCGACACATTTATGGTAGTGTAATATATGTAATGTGCTCCTTATTGGATGGGTCAGAATGACATAATTAGTGAAAAAAATTTTTTTTTACCAAATACCTTTAAGGAGCTCAAAGAATTTTTTCATTTCGGAAAAGAAACTCTTATTTGGACGTAGTGCATCAGTTTCACTGGGATACGGACTAGGAAATGTTATGTTTGAAATGGTCTCATTCTTGGGGATCGCTAAGGCTGTTGGTCGGTAAGTAACATATGGAAATAAGAGCTATGCTATAATCAGTTGAGTGCACGAATAGAAAGAAGTCAACTTGATCCTTCAATTTATGTTAACCACAAAGAAAATCAAGTCAAATATAATAGCCTGTTTTGGAAATGTATGTGGGGCAACTGCACTGCCATATGTTGTATCTGAACGAGTACACCCACACGCACACACGCACACACCCACGCATCCACACACATGCACCCATGTAAACACACACAATCACCCACGTACACACAGACGCACCCACACAAACACACACGCACACACATTGCCAGATTTTACCCATTTTCAGAAAGCCCGCCTTCGACACAAGAAATAAGAAGTATATAAAAAAGATGTTAAACGTCTACGGCGTCTACTTTCCAAATCTTTTAGCTCAAGTTACAATGGAGAATGCGGTATTTTATCATATTTTAACACAGTTTATAATCTCGATGTTTGACTAAAAAGCATTGCATATTCAGTGCAATTATCATTAATTAATAATCACTTTTCTTATATTTTCTGTTTTCTGTATAATGTCGAGGATTTTCTATAAATACGCTTTTTCATATTTAGTGTATTTTCAAACTAAAAAAAGAATGTTTAGAATGGTTCGACCAAAGTAGGGCTACCTAATCCTGGCTCGGCGAAATGCATTGCTTATCAACCAATTTTTGAAAAATACAGAGATGTGCGCCGGGTTTCTGCTGTATTCTTCATGATGCAAGTAGGATTTTTTTTGTAGTCAGCTTCTAAAACTGAAAAGAATTAATCAATATAGACCATTTAAATTCTAGAAAACTTTTTTTTGTTGAATACGTAATTCTCGTGAGTCTCTATAAAACTTTTTTTTTGTTGAATACGTAATTCTCGTGAGTCTCCCCTTTAATATTTAAAGCGAAATACCGGCCGGTTTTTGAAACGCATCGGTATCGTGGACAACTGAGTTCTTATGTACTTATGATAAGTTGCTCGAATTTAACTTGATTTTTTAATCTAATTTATGGTCATTTGCATAAGCCGCATAAGAATGCTGGTTTACTCGATGCGTTTCATAAACGGGTCAGTATTTCGCTTTAAATCTATAGCGGATTTTTCAGTGCCACAGTCATTTTGCCAGTCTATCACGTCAGGAAGTACTCTCCATCTTAGAATTCAATGCTTCCCATGTCACAATTGCCCAGAATGAAATTTTGCCGGGCGTCGAGTTGAAGGACAAACATAAGTAGGTGATTCAGTTGAGTTTTTAACATTTGTTATTGGAAAGTGTAAGTCGGACTCTGGCCAGTCTTTTGGGCCAATTTCACCACTCAATTCCCAGAGGGGAACTTCCCTTTTTCCCTGTGACT
Organism: Pelodera strongyloides; assembly: GCA_036852015.1. Taxonomy (NCBI): domain Eukaryota; kingdom Metazoa; phylum Nematoda; class Chromadorea; order Rhabditida; family Rhabditidae; genus Pelodera; species Pelodera strongyloides. Next base: position 17,543 of record JAANDG010000434.1, on the reverse strand, counting down.
CTCGCCTAGGAATGCTATTTTCTGACCCCAGGGAATTTTTCCCCGAGGGAACGGAGTGGTGAATATGGCCTCTGAAGTGAAGAATTTTCAAACTTTGGCCTAGCGGCACGGTGTTGCGAATCAGGTTCAATTCGCGTGTGGTATAGCTGAAAACACAATACACATCACACATTATAGGACTGCAGATAATCCATAGTATGACAATTTTTCACAACTTATTCACCACTCCGTTCGCTCGGCGAAATATTCCCTGGCATGGGAAACCAAAAACCCCGATTTCGCCCCGATCAAGTCCCTCAAAAAATCGGGCCGTGATCGGGGTTTTTTCGACAAATGATCGGGGCGAAATAGGGGTCTTGGGAAATGATCGGGGCGAAATCGGGGTTTTTTGAAACAATCGGGGCGAAATCCGGCCTTGTTCCCAATTATGCCCCGATCATTTGTGATCGGGGCGAAATCGGGACGTGATCGGGTTTTTTGTGGGTTTTTCTGAAAGAATTGGGGCGAAATCGGGGTTTTTTGACAAATGATCGGGGCGAAATCGGGGTTTTCACTTTCCTGTAGGGTCAGAAAATATCATATCAAAGCGAGAGTCACTGGGAGAAAGACAAGTTCCCCAGCGAAAAATTGAGTTGTGAATAGGGAGTCTGAATACTAGGACACATTTACTTTTGCTCTATTCCAAACATTACAGTATCTGTGTTCACGTGCGTCGAGGTGATTTCAGTAGAGCTGCGATGGAAATGTCCAGTGAAGACGTGACGATTGAGGGACTAAAATTTGTGTATAATATCGGTGAGAGGTTTGCTTCAATAATATATCCTTGTGGCAATTACATTGAATGTAGAATACGCAGGAAACGTCCGCGCCCATTTCGTGACGGTTTTATATTGCAAAAATCTCCAAATGGTCAGGAACCAGCCACGAAATGGGTGCGGGCGCTTCCAATAGGTACGTTGTTTGCATCACATTCCAACCTTTTTTGAACCCGCTTAGTAAGTGAGCCTCGTGAAGTGATGTACCGTTGTCAAACATATATGCTCGTCACCAGTCAACATAATATTTCAAATTACACTTTATCATTTCTCAATCGGTCAACTTTAGTATCGAAAAAGCACAAGTCGCTGAACGCAATCATTCTTGGCAGGGACCAACGATGGCAACAAAACATCGCCAAGAAGGTGAAAATTTTCTTCCTTTATTTTCAAAGCAAATGATTTTGTTTTCATTATAAGTTTGGTATAAATACAGGGACATAATTTACAGATTGCATATCTTTCTTTGATTTGCTTTGAACAACAAATTAATTATTTGTTTGCGTGTTCGTTGAATCCTTAACTGAACTACTTCATTCCATTTCAGGGTAATTTCACTTTTCCTGTCCATGTGGGCAAAAGCAATAGTAAATGGCCTGCAAGTATTGATTGGACATTCTCAAGTCTCTACTGCGATACACTATTCCTGACGGGTATGTATAGTTTCAGGTTTCAGCTGACTAATGAGCTATTTCCATTGTTAGATGCTTAGGTGTTGTTTTATTTGGTACAACAGAATGCCGCGATTCGCATCTGAACCCAAAAATCAACAAACCATTTAGTGCGGACACTCTTTTTCACAAAATCTGTTAATTATGGGATGGCGTTAATGAAACTTGACATTCACTGCGTGAAATCGGCGGGCAAAATTCTTTTGGTAAGCCGCAAAGTACACGCGGCATACGGCACGCAATTGTGCACGCTGATCGCACGCCGCTTGCACGCCAAATTTCTCATTGTAGTTTAACTCAAGTTAGACTAAAACCTCGATGGTTGAACCTTTCCAATATTTAGCCGGCGCATCTACTTACGCCTGGTGGCTGTCGTACTTTTCTCGAGGAAGGTCAATGAATGAGACCACTTTCTACAATGACAAACTATTCAAGTCACTGGATAAGGAGAACGCGCGCACGAATCGGACCACGTTTTTCACCGAGCATTTTGTTCCCTTACATTATGATAAGCAAACGAAAACCATTGCGATTTCTAAGAAAACCCCGTCGGAAATATATAATTGAAAAAAATTAACGGGTTTCTTCTATTCACTCTATTCTTTGCTTCTGCGGTAGAAGTTCCGATTTGTAACAAGAACGATTGGATTTCTTTGCAAGTTATGCATGCCATTTTTATTGGATATTGCACACGATTGAAACTCCGCGCCATCGCCGCGCGCAAAAAAGGTCCAATTCTGGATTTGGGTTCCTGCCGCACGTGCGCGCCTGATGCGGGCCATCTTTTTATGCGCGGCGATTTTTTCTACAAAGAACAACTTGTCAACCCTTCCCTCTAAGTTCACCGTGGGGTCAATAGGTTTGTATAGTACTTTAATGTTAGGAAAGTTGCATTTCATAGGTTTGCTACGGGTTTTTGGTAATTCTCTATGTATTCGCTATGGCTCAAATAAAGATAGTTGCTTTGTTATGTGTAAGAGAGAGAGAGAGATATGTTTCTTTTTTTATCTGGGTATGCTATACTATACAACTGGAAGTACAACTATACAACTGGAAGTACATATTTATTTCAATCATATTATATGTATATTTATTAATATGATTAATTTTATGAGTGTAATTGTGCTTATTTTAGTACCACTTCTTGATATACTCTGCCGCTTCTTCTAGCATACCGCGCATTTTGTCCAAGAACACTGCTCTGGCTGCATCTTTGTCTAAATACGCTTCATTAGGATAATACAAACGTAAATTAGTTCAAAGGTTTATTTGGTTTGCGACATGGTCACGAGTTGGTCACCAAATGAGCTGGCCCACGAAACAACCAGTGAACCGTCACAAAACGAGTGCACACGTTTCCTATGTTAGCATCGAGAAGTCTTGGGCAATTAACTTCGACATTGGAAATGTAGGTGGTAAAAAGTAAAAATAGACCAAATTTGTGTGGGACCAAATTCTTTGATTCGCTATCAACATCGTTTTCTTTGTTAACTCTTGTGGAATTACAATCTATACACTGTTGGTGGAAATTATATCCTAGATCCTAGTATCTATATTATCTACTTTGATTTTTCTTTTTCATCGTCTCTCACGGCGTTGCGCTCTTTTTAATGAGTATAATAAATATTCAAATAAATAGTCGCTAATGCACTAGACCCTAGTGCGAGTACGGCCCGTGTGCGGCTTACTATTCTTCTTAGTTGGAATTTGCACCCATAAGCTGGACATGGGTAACTTGAATCCATCACTACCTATATTGCGTGTCGATGGGTGCAAAATAAAACCTGGTGAAAAAAAAAAGAAAAAAAAAAGAATCTCAAAATTAAATAAGTCTTTACCTGGCGCGCTCGCAAGTACGATATCGATCATCGGTAGGAAGAATCCAGCAAAAGGCACTGTGACGAATGGGATAAACTTCTCGTAGTTCTCAATGAGCTGGAAACGATTCGAGTTATTATTTTCTAGTCGAAGGCGCATTTCTTTGTTTACCTACAAGAACACTCCTGAAAGTGACTTCCGAAAACTTGCGTTTCTCGGGATTCGGCAAAGCCATGAAAATGTTTCGATATTTAGGTGGAAATTAGGTGGAAATACGTGAACTTAACTAATTTCTTACAATTAATTACAAAACAACAAAACTTCTAAAAAAAATCCGCCGAACCTGTTCCTTAGTGAATGGCGGCTTTACATCATCACCGCATTCCTTGACAAAGGCGTCGTAGTACTTGTCAAAGTAGAGGTACAAACTGAAAATATTTCCGTCACATGCTTATGCGTATTGTAGGTACGTGCAAACTTCTTCATGAACTTTACAATACTACCTGTAAGAGTGTAATACCCTTCTGAAATGTTATGTGCGCGTTTTTACAGTAACCTGCAGATCCTAATATCTCGCAAAGCTAATAAAATAGAGCTCAATCTAATTTTATTTTGATCGCAAGTTAAAATTGCCTTCAAGATGAATAACTCACTCTCTCTTCTTCGTTTCCCGTGAAGTTGCGACGCCCAGGAAACGTGCGAAGTCTTCAACCGGTGAACCCTTGTGCACGATCTGAAAAAAAAATCGACCCTATTTTTTTGATAAAGATAAATTGGCTCGAGCTCATGAGTAGAAGTGGTCTGTATCAAAGTATGGGCTTTTGCACAAAATCAACAAAAAATCAATACCTGCCAATCGATAAGTGCTCTCAAACGTTCGCTGCCATCCTCGTTTTCTGTCCATAACATATTGGCAGTCCACAAATCACCGTGGCAGAGCACGGGAGGCTGGCCTAGATATACGATACGTATTTATGTTGTTGTGAGTCTAGTTCTAATCTCAACTTAAAGAAGTTGAAATAAAACAACAACTTCGCCATACATTACGATTACATTGGATCTGTAAACTCCATTATTCTGATAATTTCCAGCACACAATGGATCACTATATGCATAAACTACATGTTACCAACAAAAAAAGAGTTAAGACCAAGTGCGTGCCGATTTAAATCAACTAGAGTGTATGTTCTACTAAACTTGCTTACAAGTTTCCGTGATGATCGTCTGATACCCTTCCAGTGTGAAGATGTGCACCTTCTCCAACATAATATCGATGTACTCCTGACAATCCGGAACGAGCTCGGCCACCTTTGGAAGGCTTTCACGCATTTTCTAAAAAAAAACATGCCGGGTAAAATAAATGCAAGTATTACTTCAAGTATGCTTCAAGGTAAAAAATGGCACGTAAAACTGGCCAAGCCAGTTGAGCTAAAAATAGTGTCTTTTCCGTGGCTAGTAGTTCTAGCTCTAGTTCTAGCCCTTATTGTAAAACGCCAGTTAAAGGGTCAGGCCCATTTCAAATGACCCCTATTTTTGATGATTCCATCTGATTCCCCATGTCAAATATAGTAGGATGTAATATTTTTCTAATTTTCAAGCGCAAAATTCACACACTATTCAGCAATTTACCGTGGGCAGTCATACCCAACTATCTATCGCAGTTGGCACGCCCATTGGCGCTTATTGGCCAATATCGCAATTGCCACGCCCAATAGAGCATATTACCCAATTAGCGCGAAGGGGCGGGACAACTGCGATAGATAGTTGGGTATGACTGGCAATGGTAAATTGCTGAATGCTGCGTGAATTTTGCGCTTGAATATTGGAAAAATATCGTATCGTACTATATTTGACATGGAGAATCAGAAGGGATCACCAAAAATAGGGGTCATTTGAAATGGGCCTGTCCCTTTAAGATACTTTGTTGTGCATTGCAGATACATTTTCAGGTTTACAAGAATATCAATACAGGTAAAGAAAATTGAAACACAGTATTACCTTGAATACTTAACTGACAATGAGAAAGTTGTCTCTAGGTTCAATACCTTTGCGAAACAAGGCATTTAGCGAAAGCTTTATTACATCGGCCGTGAATTAATAAGAAGACACTTACATCCTGATTATACATATCGGCGAAGATCTCCATTAGGAATTCTGTGCTGAATTGCTCGATTGATTCCTGGTGCTTGAGTGCTGAAGTTAAGTGTAAGTAATGGAAAGTAACCAGAGGCCGGTTCCAATAAAATTTACCGCTGGGGTAGGTTAGAGGCGTCTCCTCCTTAGCGTGCTCTCTCGGCTTTCTCTCGCAGCCTGTCAAAATCAGAGAAAGCGAGAGAGCATGCTGAACAGGAGACGCCTGTAACCTACCCCAGCGGTAAATTTTATTGGAACTGGCCTCAGGTATAGATAGTGTCAATCGTTCTTATATAAATGTGTGGGAAGTGTCTGTATCTGGAATCTTTTTTCTAATATTTCAGGCGTTAGGCATAAGTCTTGGACCTTGAAAATATGCGTATTCTGACTTATGACATTGGCGTTTCATGGCTACTTTTCGTGAGTGCTTCATAGCATCCACAATGGAATTTATCTTATTTGGCATGTTTCAGCAATCTTATTGCAATCCTGGAAAGTCGTTCAGGTGGTTGGCCGACTGGTATCCGAATATCCATACTGTCGTTTAAATTTAGACAAAATCGACCCACGGGTACTCGAACATGTGCAGAACCCGCTTTGAATAGGTTATTATGCCTGGGAACGTGGTTGAACAGTAGAACTGGCAAACGTACATATTGCATGGACTTTGGCGATGGCCTCCAGTGCTTCAATCACGCCGGGGCTCTGTACGGTGTGGTACATATGACGAAGTACGGCGTCTTTCACATGTTCCACGACGAAGTAGCCTAAATTGATCAAGAAGTGCTTTTAGTGCTTGGATGGACTTGGCAGATCAATAATGAATTAAATTAACAGCCTATAAGAAGCGAAACCTTCTGAATGTGTCTAGCATGTGAGCGTGTCTATCTCCCTTTTGTTTTCATTTCCTTATGCACAATTTGCATATAGTGAATGTAAACTAGGGGCTAGATGCCCAAGATATGCTCCACAAACTTGTTATACCGCTTTAAACGTTTCCTACCTCCGTCTACTCCGTCGACACCCCATTCGCGTCCGCAGTAGAAAACCGGAACTTTGATATCGTTATGGTTGACCTTCCAGTCTTCATTCACAAGGCGGTAGAAGCCAAGCTCGTTGTTGTGAATCTAAATATGGAAAGGACGAAAAATAATTCTAAAATTTAAATTAGCCGTGACGCCTTTTCTGGCGCTGAACTTTTCGGTTTGCCATCTGTAACATGAATGTCCGAGTCCATGTTCCCAAAGGTAACCAAATCGTTTCGAAATTGTTCGAGGTCAATCGTAGGGTTGCAACTGCTCACAATGGACATGGGCTTTGCATCACGTTTATAAAACAACTTGCGTACAGTAGAGGGAGAAACTAGCGTTTTTGGGCTAGAGAGTTAGAGACGACTAGCAAAGTTGTCGTGATTGAGAGTGACAGAGAGACACTGGATTTTATTCCTTCATAAAAACAACAAACCCTGATTGTGTTAGCTGCAATTCTTTCCTGCGCCTCCGGTCCACCATCTATCAACTTATCCATCAGCTCTTGTAACTATAAAACAAGAAATATAACATGAACAAAAATTTAATTAATTGTATAGCAAGGGTATCTGTAGATTGTTCCCAGTAATAATGCTAGTTCTTTGAGTAATGAACTATTTATATTATATAGTGTATCGTTCTTTTAGAGTGTCATTTTATTAATTATCATGTTTATACCAACCTGGGCGAGTACGGTGATCTTCAGCACTACGCTTTCAGGAAGCTCTTCGCTATTCTGATCCCAATCGAGAGTGGCCACGACTATTTTAGACACAAACCCCTAAATGTTACTTATTCTATTGGTTTCGAAAAGTCTGCATTATGGCGCACAGAAGTCACAAAATATAGGTCAACCCATAAATGGGTGGTCGTTATTGGGAACTCGCGTCTTCTGAGGCCATATTCACCACTCCGATTCCCTCGGGCAAATATTCCCTGGGAACATAAGCATTCTAATGTGAGAGAGCACATCGATATTATGTTGGAGCTTCTGGTTCTTGCCTGTATCATGCTCAATACTCACTACTTTCTTCAAGAAACAATTCTTTTCACAGAGAAATCTTTGCTTTACTAAAGCAAGGCTAAAACACTATGAGCCAATGACTAACGTTTCCCTGTCCGATGAGTTCGGCCTTTTTGTTTTCTCCAAATTTGGCCGTCGTCTTCAGTGCCTTTTGCATGTCCGTCTCCAACATTGTCCATGTTATTGGCGAACCGCAAATAAAGTCTACGACCTCATGTTTGTCTTTTGGAATCTCCGCGTCGGCGACCATTCCTGTGCGAGCTTAAAAGTCAGGCTCACGAAAAATCAATATGACGAATCTTTATCAATCTGCAGCTTTCAATGTATTTGTTGAACCCAAAACACACGCTACGAAAATAGCAATTTGAGAGAGACGCAATATGAGGAAGTTAGAAGTATAGGTTTATTTGACATGACGACAACAAAAAGGCAATAAGAATAAGATTGATGAATAAGAAGGCAATAAGAATAAGAAGAAGATAAATTAATAACGACTGGCTTTTGGAACAACGCACGACGAACAACTGCATTTCCGCATGTTGTCAATTAATAGTCAGACTTATAATCGCGAAGTAATTTTGCATACAATACATCGGAATTGCCGGCATACGTTGCAAAACCGGCTATCATATGGCTTTAAACGGCGATACTGAAGTGAACTGTAAATCAGCTAGGAAACACAGTGGAACGTGATTGAGGCAGCGAAGGTCTTCAAACCGCGGACTTCACAATCTGAACTGATAAGAACTGAGAAACAATATAAGCCTCAGGAAATGATTAGAAAAGCCGATCAACTCTGGTCTGGTTACGTCGATCGATCATTAAAAGTTGAAAATTAAATTTCGGATTTCTTAACCCCTACTTGTTTTTTTCCAATTTGAATTTGCCCCGTGTAGATCAAGTATGGAATACCTAGTTCCAACCGTTGTAGTCGTTTTCACTTACTTATATTGTGTATTAAAGCGAAATACCGACCGGTTTTTGAAACACATCAGCATTCTATGCGGTTTATGCAGATGAACATAAATTAGAATAAAAAATCGAGGTAAATTCGAGCAACTTCGCGTAAATACGTAAGAATCCAGCTTCAACGATGTGTTTCAAAAACCGGCCGGTATTTCGCTGTAAATTAGATATGCATAAAATTGCAGTCAACAAATAATCAACAAATCTGAATTTAGTACAGAGTCGAAATCACATGTACTTAATCTCTTTGGGACAACTTATTTAACGGGTTCTTATCATTTAGTACATATTGTGACCGTCTACCGGTTTAAACTTATCACACAATCGGTTTAAATTTTAAACCCGCAAAAGTACAACGAATATGGAGCCAGCCTGAGGTGTGCGAAAATAACTGCGATTTTTCTTTGAACAAACCACTAACCCACCGACCAGTCGTGGTTGAAAAGCTACGGTAACGCAAGATCAAATTGGCTTGTTGCACGCGTGATATGTGTTCTCATGTGATATGAGATGTGAGATGTGGCATGTTCAACTTTTTAAAGCGAAATACCCGCCGGTTTTTTCAACTAAATTATTACTTATTTATGGTGATTTATTGGAATTTAGCTCGCTTCTTTATTCTAAATTATGTTCATTTGCATAAGCTGCATTAGAATTCTGGACTACTCGATGTGACCGGCCGGTGTTTCGCTTTAAATGGTGTTCCTTCTACTTCTAGAGATCGGCTGTTTCCCGAAGAGATACTGTCTTTTTTAAGTGTTTGGCTTGACAACTGTATTTTTGGTGAATAGTAAGTAGACTTGGTACGTGTCTCGCGAAAAAATGGTCACGTTTGGTTTGTATACGAAAGTGAACATTTACGTGTCTTATCAGAATGTGCACTGTGTACAGTGATTTGTGTTCTGTCACAAACTCACAAACAAACAGCGAAATGAAAATAAATACAATATTTTATTACCATATCAGTTTAAAAATATAACATAAATAGTTAAAGGGTCAGGCCCATTTCAACTGACCCCTATTTCTGATGATTCCATCTGATTCTCTATGTCAAATATAGTAGGATGCAATATTTTTCTAATTTTCAAGCGCAAAATTCACACACTATTCAGCAATTTACCGTGGGCAGTCATACCCAACTATCTATCGCAGTTGGCACGCCCATTCGCGCTGATTGGCCAAAATCGCAATTGCCACGCCCAATAGAGCATATTGCCCAATTAGCGCGAAGGGGCGTGACAACTGCGATAGAAAGTTGGGTATGACTGGCAATAGTAAATTGATGAATACTGCGTGATTTTTGCGCTTGAAAATTAGGAAAATATCGTACCCTACTATATTTGATATGGAGAATCAGATGGAATCATCAAAAATAGGGGTTATTTGAAATGGGCCTGACCCTTTAAAGCGGAATTACGGCCGGATTTTGGAACGTTTTTTGTGCAACTGCATTCCCATGATGCATATGCTATATACAAATGAATATTAGACTACAAAACCGTGCAGTATCCCGTAGTTATGCATACAACACAGCGTGGGAACACAGCTTGCAAAATACGTTCCAAAAACCGGATGTTCTACAGCTTTAATTCGATATCTAGTACCACTTTTTAATATAGTCAACTGCTTCGTGTACCATTCCACGCATTTTGTCGAGGAAGACAACTTTGGCCGTCTCCTTGTCTAAATTTGAATATATTTTTTTTTTTTTTTTTATGCCTATGCCCATCTCTATTTTTAAAATATGAATCACGCCATGGTTTTCTCCGTTCATAAACAAGTCTCTGATTGCATGCCTTCCAATGCTATGCACGTATTTTGCCATATGATTGAAAATTGGGATACGAAATTGGTGCTATGGCTATGGAGTAGTATTGTATGTGATTTGTGAAAAGTGTAATGAACAACTGCGTTTCCATTGCAATATGTTCCATTCTGGCTCAAAGCGCACGGTAAATTTGCATATACTACATGGTAATGGAGTTATAAAGAATACGTGTTTAATCCACCAATCACGCAATCTGCTTGAATTCGCAGAAATTAACAATGAAACGCTCCTATTCAAAATTGCAAGGCAGAAACTTTACAATAACTTTTTTTGCAAAAAAAAAGGAATAAAAACCTGGTGCAGACGCCAGAATCATATCGCAAATTGGCAAGAAGAATGCTAAGCATGGCACCGTGACGAATGGCATAAACTTTTCGTAGTTTTCGATGAGCTGAAAAGAATGAAAATAGGGTGTTGCGTACCAAGCCTTCAACTCATAATTGTCTGCCAAGAAACTTTGCTCCGATGTAAGTCAAGTCGTACGTGGACCACGTATATTTGTACCGGAGAACTATACATGGCTCAAGTTTGGGAGTGGCTTATATCGCCATATGACTACAAAGAACATTGTATAATATGTGTTGAAGAAAAAGCATATATAAAATACTATGTATAATTTCCACCTGTTCTTTAGTGAATGGCGGTCTGACGTCATCACCACATACGGCAAGAAAAGACTCGTAGTACTTGTCAAAGTAGAGGTGAATACTGAAAACAACAGGCACACTCTTCTCTATATTTCTCTAAGTTTTTTAAATCTCTTTATTAAAGGGTCAGGCCCATTTCAATTGACCCCTATTTTTGATGATTCCATCTGGTTCTCCATGTCAAATATAGTAGGATGCAATATTTTTCTAATTTTCAAGCGCAAAATTCACACACTATTCATCAATTTACCGTGGGCACTCATACCCAACTATTTATCGCAGTTGGCACGCCCATTCGCGCTGATTGGCCAATATCGCAATTGCCACGCCCAATATAGCATATTGCCCAATGAGAGCGAAAGGGCGTGACAACTGCGATAAATAATTGGGTATGACAGGCAATGGTAAATTGCTGAATACTGCGTGAATTTTGCGCTTGAAAATTAGAAAATTATCGTATCCTACTATATTTGACATGGAGAACCAGATGGAATCATCAAAAATAGGGGTCATTTGAAATGGGCCTGACCCTTTAACCTTTATCCCTCCATCTGCCTCTCTCTCGCTCCCCTCTCTCTATCATTGCCTCATTGAACGTCTGAGGCCGTATTCACAAACATCCGGGGAGCCCTCAGTAGGCTCACGTTCGCTCTGAAACTCTTCTGCTCTCGTAGCCTCTATGCACTCTTTAGCTCCCTGGGGAGGCCAGGGAGAGCTCCCTGCGTGTTGGTGAATACGGCCTCTGATCTCTAGACTCACTCTTTCTTCTTTGTCTCCCATGAAGTTGCAGCACCCAAGAACCGAGCAAAGTCCTCAATTGGCGATCCAAGGTGGTTTATCTGAAATTGCATATGAGCATGACAAATGGGATAGTTTGTTGGGTAACTTGAGGAATGACCAATTGCTCCTTTATACGTCAAATGGAGGAAAAAAATAGGGGTTACCTGGAGTGAGCCTGACCCTTTACGGACATAATGAAAAAGTTCTCTGAAAAAATCAATAACCTGCCAGTCGGTTCTGAAAAAATCGATAACCTGTCAAACGATTCTGAAAAATCAATAACCTGCCAATCGATTAGAGCACGAAGTGTTTCGCTGCCATCTTCTTTCTCCAACCATAACATGTTGGCCGTCCACATGTCACCGTGACATAGCACTGGCGGTTGACCTAAATTGATGCGTAACTCCATTCTGGATTTGAAAATTATTAAAAGAATAAAAGCTAGGGATATCCAACGGCCTGTTTTTTAAACGTATGTTGAGTACTGCATTTCCATGCAACATATGCAAATAAGTAACATTAGAATAAAAATCGACCCCAGTTCGACCCCAAAAATTCAGGTGTCCAACCCAAGTTTCAATAACCGGATGTTATACCGCTTTAATCAAATCGTTTTAATCAGGCGAGACAGCTGATGTGCGTTACTGCATAACGAATAGGAACATACAACTCTCTTTAATCAGCTTCTTGTAGTTGTCAAACGTGAAGACGTGTAATTTGTCGAGCATTTACAATTTGCATAAATACATAGGAGTTCAGTTGTCCAACCCAATTTTCAATAACCGGATGTTATACCGCTTTAATCAAATCGTTTTAATTAGGCGAGACAGCTGACGTACATTACTGCATAACGTATAGGAACATACAACTCTCTTTAATCAGCTTCTTGTAGTTGTCAAACGTGAAGACGTGTAATTTGTCGAGCATTAAATCAATTTCCTCCTTGCAATCCGGCAGGAGGTTCAGGACATTCGGAAGTCCATCGCGAACCTTCTGAATATTTAGAAAATATGAGTATAATTTTGACGCGTTTCAGGTGAAGAACACTCTACTGTACCAGAGTCTAAATATGTACTCCGTCCATAAAACTACCTATAACTCTCTCCCTCTAATTCTTTCTCTCTCTCTCTCTCTCCCCCCTCTCTCTCTATATCTATCTCTCTATCTCTATCTCTCTTCTTTACGTCCATCTTACTGATTTCGGAAATACTATCCTATAACGCACCTCCTCGTTGAAGAGGTCCGCGAACATTTCCATAAAAAGTTGGTCGTCGAAACCTTTCAGCGAGTCCTTGTGTTTGAGAGCTGAGAAAAGTTAATCTGTATCGAATACATCAAAAATATAGGCAACAAAGTTCTTCACCTGGAACTCTCCGTCCACATTTCTTTCCAATATGTTTCTTCTTTACATGTGAATACATATAAATGCTGATGGGATTCCCAGATTGTTTGAAGCATTTTTTCTAGAAAGCGAGTTAACAACGTCGCTTGTACTGTGGTCCTCAACCGCGCAGCGCACCGAGTACCCGTCCCCCTTCGCCGATTTTTTGGTGCACTGCGCGGCAAGCTACGAGCCCGAATACGGGCACGGCTACGCGCACAACGGAAGCACCCCCTATTCGCGTTGGGAACGCACGGCACGCGGCTGGTATCGCGCGCGTGCACTACAATTTTCGCTGCGCTGAGCACCCGACAGCGTAGTAGTAACAAGAGCCACCATGGCCAGACCTGTTCGAAAATGTGGGCGGCACCTGTTTGAAAACGTGGGCGGCATTTGTTCGAAAACGTGGGCGGCACCTGTTCGAAAACGTGGGCGGCACCTGTTCGAAAACGTGGGCGGCACCTGTTCGAAAACGTGGGCGGCACCTGTTCGAAAACGTGGGCGGCACCTGTTCGAAAACGTGGGCGGCACTAGGAAGTTATGAAGTTGCACCTCAAAGCATTACTATTTAATTGACTCACATAGTGCATGCACTTTGGCGATGACTTCGAAAGCCTCAATAACGGCCGGACTTCCGATGGTATGGTACATGTGGCGGAGCACAACGTTCTCGACGTGCTCAATGGCAAAGTAGCCTGAAATTTTGTGGACAATGTCCAAAATAATAATATGTGCAAAAAATTCTAAAACGTGATGTAGATAATGATCGAAATGTTATTTCAGACATACGGGACTCACAACAGTTCGTGCCTCTAACCCTAACGCCTCCTAACCTTGCCCTTTTTAAGCTATATGGTAAGGGACTCATGTGCATTGTTTACCCGCATCTACTCCTTCCACGCCCCATTCGCGTCCACAATAAAACGCTGGGAGTTTAAGGTCCTTGTGATTGACTTTCCAGTCTTCGTTAACAAGGCGGTAGAACGCAAGCTCATTGTTGTGAATCTAGAAATTAATTATGTCTGAGCTAGAAATGATTACTGCTAGGCTTAGGTATAAGCTGTACCACTACTCCAATAAATAAAAAACTAATAAAATGTAAAATATGACATTGTCATAACAAGAATAAAACGGAAAGGTATTAGAAATTGTGTTTGAATCCGTAAAGTAGAATGGAAAAGGGAACATCTTATTATATAAATAAAAAAGATCCGAATCGCTGCATAAACACCCTTCCCCTCCCAAAAACTGTTATTGTAATTAATTGTTATTGTTGTTATTATTATTATTAATTGAAATTATTGTTGTTATTATTATTATTATTAATAATTGAAATGTTATTATTAACAATTTGTTCAGAACGGAAAGATTTTCAAATGATGCTGTCTACGGAAGAATTGAATAACAAAACAAATTACTCTTATTGTGTTCGCCGCGATCTTATCTTTTCCTCCAAATGCATCAGCATCCGTTGTCATTTTATCCATAAGTTCTTGGAACTGAATTACGTGAAAGATTATTAAACTAGTAAGGCGACACCTAAACCGAGACATTTTGACGTAAAACATAGATATGTGGTCATTTACCATATTGCACTATTCTGTTTACAAATGCCGTCCTAAATATATATCATCCTTTTTAAAAGGTCAGGTCCTTTTCAGGTAACCCCTATTTTTGATCAAGCTATCTGATTCTCGGTGTCAAGATGGTAGGATGTGGTTTTTTCCAATTTTCAGGTACAACTTTCGCGCAGTTAACAGCAATTTACCATGTCCGCTCATATGTCCCGCCCCTTCGCGGTGATTGGCCAATATGCTATAATTCCGTTGTTGGCGAATCAACGCGAATGGGCGTGGCAATACCGTTCTTGGCGAATCAACGCGAATGGGCGTACCAACTATGTAGATAGATAATGACTGGCAATGGTAACTACTGAATAGTGTTTTTCCGCTTGAAAATCAAAAAATATAGTATACTATATTTGACGTGGAGAATCAGATGGATTCATCAAAAAATAGGGGTCATTTTAAATGGGCCTGGCCCTTTAATAGTTACGTGCCAAACGTTATCGGACAGTCGTGAACGTTTTCTTGGTTTATAAAATGGGTACCTTGGCAAATCCCGTAATCTTGAGTACGACAGAGATCGGCAGGTCTTCATTTGGTTCAGTCCAGTCGAGAGTTGTTGCAACAATTTTGGAAACAAATCCCTGAAAGAAACCCACTTTGACAATTGCTCAAACGTTAATGTCCAAAATAGGTAGCATATTTTTTTAAACAATTATCCACAATTAGAATAAACAAAACATATTCTTTTATGTAAACAATAATTACATTTCCCTGTCCGATGAGTTCGGCCTTTTTATTTTCTCCAAATTTGGCTTCAGTATTCAATGCCTTTTGCATGTCCTTCTCCACCATTGTCCAAGTTATTGGAGTGTCCAGGATGAAATCAACAGCTTCACTAGTGTCCGTCGAAGCTGCTTCGGCATTAGCTACCATTTCCGGAATCCTGATTTTAAAATGTAAAGTGCATGTAAAATCAATTCACGTGTTATGTCTAAACGAACACAAAGGAATATGTTCTACAAAGGTCGTTACTTTAAAGTAGTAATTTGCATTATCGTACTTGAATTCGATCTATTGGAAAACACGAACAAAGCTCTATTTGGCTACGGTACATCGTCGGCCATTTGGATAAGACAGGAATTCACAACCAACTATAACTAATTAATTGAACAATATTCAACATGAAAAAAAAACGATAAAGCACTAGCCAACAATTTCAATTGAGGGAATAGCCATGTTTTTTAGTTCATGCAGTGCATTGATAAGAGACCAAAAACAATGACAAAAAAAGGAATCACCCCCCCCCTCTCTGAAAGCATGTCAGCATGGTGTAAACCTACCATAACTAACGTTCAGAGCTTTGTCCGGCAAATTTTCGTATTTCGAGCTCGGGCCGACAAAAAACCTAGTAGGAAACCAGTGAAAACTACTGTTTTTCCCGGGCCGAGCTCGGAAACAAAGATCGCAGTATGCACTAAAAATGCAACACACTCACAATAAATGAATCCAACGGCACACTCATATTATATTTGCAAACTATATTTTAGTCTGTGTAAGGAATCAGAGAAATAATTAATCGTTGTTTTTATATCAGCACGTGCTTCCGTTTGCAGGCGTTTCTATCAACTTTTTTTCGCTTTATTTATCTAGAAACGGCAAACAAGTTGTGCTCATTGGGCTGTTGTTGGTTGAAAAGTTTTCCCAATATATATGTTTTGGATCAAGACATAAATGCATGGTTATTTTATTACATTCGTGAGTTTTCAAGAATGTATCTGTGCAAGTATGTAAATGGGACAATGAAAATGTATATGTAAAAAGCACCGAATAGATGTGAAGGTACAAAAGAGAACAATAAATTTAGCTTCTATCTATAACTAGTAGATATTGTGGAGATGCTTGACATAATATAGTGCGAATAGTGGTCAGATTAAAACGACGCTTTTATATGTATTATTCTAAAACTGTCCATTTTTTGCTGGCAAATTCAAGGTGAAAATGTTCATGCAATACTATTTCCAATTTTTCCCGAAGCTTGACACTGAGTCACTTGACACTGATCGGTGCTCTGCTCTTCTGACCATGCGGATTTTCATCCGATGAAAATTGAAACAGGAGAGCGAAGTTAAAAATGGCAAATTTGGTATAATAAAAGAGGAAATATATTGGAGCATACAAGTGATTAACTTATACATATAGAAAACACTGATGTACCATATATAATATAGTAACCCGTTTCGACCCTTCGCATAACGTCAATCTGAAATAGGACTGCGATGTTGATCTCGTCCAATCGTGTAAATTTCCTAGTACCGATCTTTGTGCTTGTGAAGAAATGACCGCAATCATGTCTGCACATGATTGATAACCATAATTGTGAGAGAATAAAGATAAAGAAGATGTAAGAGCAACGAAAACAGTGAGAGAAGCAATGAGCAAAACACAAAGAACGTTTTCCTTAACGTGAAAAAGGAAAAAAAAGCCCGTGCATTGATATGCCATCCTTCCTGACTGCAAAAGAGTTCAAATAGTCGCTTTATAAGACTCTTTCCACATCTGCGGTCAAAAGTCCTAGTGGAATAGGCAAATATTTTTGTCTTATTTTACTTTTTGTTCAATGCTGTCGGCTCCAAAATTGGAATTTTGCTCTGCGTCCCTGCGTAATT
This sequence comes from Pelodera strongyloides, assembly GCA_036852015.1. NCBI lineage: Eukaryota > Metazoa > Nematoda > Chromadorea > Rhabditida > Rhabditidae > Pelodera > Pelodera strongyloides. Next base: position 218 of record JAANDG010000434.1, on the reverse strand, counting down.
ATAACCTACCTCCCTTCCGAGTCCTTCTGATAATAATTATGTTAATTTTGGTTCCAGGAATGGTTGCTGAGGCGGAGACTGTTTCAACAGAAAATAAACAAAATTCTGATTTCATCCTGGACACCCCAATAACATGGACAATGGTGGAGATGGACATGCAAAAGGCATTGAATACCACAGCCAAATTTGGAGAAAATAAAAAGGCCGAACTGATCGGA